>JAYKTE010324214.1:0-11161 GCA_036873565.1 Xipholeptos notoides | reverse complement strand
TATGAATGATATCTGGTTAAAATTAACTATGCCAATAAGTTTGTTTACTCTTATTTGATAATCTTCCTCACAGGATGAGCAAAACTAATTGAAGGTTTATATTATGAATGTGAAGTCAACTTCCAGGTTTTTGGAAAGGTTAATGCACTTAACCAATGCTTTGCTATTTTGAAAAGGTGAGAAACAAAACAGGTACGTGGAGGCAGGAATCTGTTAAATGATGCATAAATGGGGATGAATGAGGTCTACTGTATAACAACATTATATCATAACATATCACATATATATTAGGCAGAGAAGGTGGAACAGTGGTAAAAGCTTGAACTCTCGAATTGTATTATACAAGTTCAAATCAAAATCAAAACCCTTTCATTCATTTTTATCTGCATTATGTATTATATATACACACACATAAATATATATATATAATGCTCATTATTCCCATACACCACCTACATACATACACACACATATATATGTATATAATTTTCTAATTATATAATCATTATATATATACAAGAAGTATTGCTCAGCTTTGCCCGGGTTCCCATGTCGAAATAACCAATATATTAAATTTCAAATGTTGAATTGGCAGGCCCAATCTTTAATCTTTGGCGGGTTTAAGCTTTCAACTTTGTCCCCTTTCTTGCTCAAAACTAATTAAAATGCTTCCCTATATATCAAGATTTTCGTCTGTAGACCAAAAATTGTCTGAGAAGTTTGGTTGAGACTGATTGTGCACACACACACACATTTTCACTTTTATATATAAAATGTGTGTATAAAATCTTGTACCTATATGTGTGTTTGTGTATGTGTGTAAAATCTGGTGTGTTTGTGTGTGTATGTCTCTGTATGCATGTGTGTATCTGCATATGTGTGTAGGTATGCATTGCAGGTGTGCATGTGTGTCAATGCTGTGCATATGTCTGTATGAATAGGAGTGTGGAGGAATATTTTGTGTGTTACTCTCTAAATGTGTGTGTGTGTGTATGTGCCTGTCAATATATGTATGTTAATGAGTGTGTGTGTATGCAATGTAAGTATCTACATATGATAAATAACACAAATTCATTATCCTGATTTAATATTTGACTCCATATCTATGTACGTAGGTGTTCACTGAATTACAGTGAGATTTTGTATGACCCTGAGATTTTTATTTTCAGATAGATTTGGTTGAATGACATTTTGAGGATGTATCTGGGTTCTAAAATTGTATTTTACAAAAGAAGAAGAAAATAAAAAGTTACCTGAATATAGAGGAAAACAAATAGAAAAGTATATATTTCAATAGTCAGTTTTGTCTTGTTGTTGATATTTTTATTATTAATGTTTCAAATTTTGTTTCTTAATTTTTTTATGGAACATAGAGGCCAATGAAGATTCTTTTTCTAATTTTCCTTCTTTCTTTTTTCCTTCAGTGAATTTATTTTTTCATTTCAAATAAAACAAAAAAAAATGTTTAAAAAAGTGAAAAGAAAAAAATATGAAGAGAAAATGAAAATAAAAAAGAATCAAAAGAAAAAAAGAAAAATATAATGCTGAGGTAAATGGCTGAAAAAAATTTCCCATGATGCATTTTGTGTATCTTCTCAATCCGAGATTACAAAGAATAAGAAACAAAGGACGACTTCTGATTTCTCTTTTTTGCAAAAACTCTATTTCTATTTGAAAGTGTTTTTTTTGTTTTTTTAAATTTCATATTTAATTTATTAGTGTATGTAAGTATCTATGTATGTAAATAAATACATATTCATGTATGCATATGTGTGTGTATATTTGTGTTTGTATGTGGGTGTTGTGTATGTGTGTGTGTGTGTGTGTGTTTCTATATATTTTTTTGCCTCAGAAAGTTTGGAGGCACCACTTCAGACTTTAAATATTTTATTATGGATAACTGTTCAATATTCTAATATTAGACAAAACATATTCTTCGAACGCTTACTTGAATATTAAGAAGACTCTTAAAGTTCAATCAAGCTATCACACTTTTATAATAATTACCTTAGTGCTTATATATCTATTTGTGTATCCTCAAAAAGAAGATAGTAATTTTTAATCCCTTTATATATAATAATATAATAACTGTCAAAGATAGAAAATTCATATAAAAGAACTTGAAGGTTTGATAAATTAGCAATTTGCTTAGTTTAATTTCAATTCTATTGGGGCAGTGGACAAGCACTCAGACTTTGGTATTGTAATACACACGCACACATCCCTTATAAGTAACTTTAAGCTGGTTCATCACATAGATGGATGACAGGTATGAGGTACTGTAACAAATAAGCCAATCGGTGCTACAAAAGGCCTTTTCTTCCTTGAATCAGAACAGAACTTTTAATATTAAATATGTAAGATGTTTTCTTTAAGAGTTGTTCTATATCTTATTATTTTTCACTTCTTTTACAGATTGTATTTGTTTTTAATAAGATATTTCTCAGTCATACTAACATCATTAAATTCAATTAAGAAGAGAATTAACTTGAATTTCAATCTTGCTACAAAAGGTTTCTTCTTTCTTGAATCAGAGCAGTGGCATCAACAACTGAGATTTTTGGTTGAGGAGAGTCATACTTTATATTCTTATTTTCTATTTCTTTTACAGATTACATTAAGATATTTCTTGCCTATAATAATATCACTAAATTCAAAAAAGAAGAAAATTACCAAAAATGTTATATTTGTGACAAAAGACTTTTTCTTCTTTGAATCAGGATAGTGATCTCAACACCACAAATCTAAAATATTTGGTGTGAAGAAGTTTTTGAAAGAAGGTGTATTGACCCATTTAGCTTGTTGTTTTCATTATTGAGTAATCTCATATTACAATCATATCAGGGGCTTTTCTCAATAACTTATTGATGCAGTTATTAGTTTTTATAATTGTTAGTCAGCAATCTTCTGTATTTCTAATTCACTCAATGTTTTCTATTGTGCACAAAACTATCTTATTCAAATATACTTCATTATATAGGATAAAGTTTTCTTTTTTAATAATTATTAAATAAGTATGTTTAATAACAAACTGCCACCTAAATATACTGAATGTAAAACTATTGTTGCAAATATAAAAATAGTTTTATATTAGTATATTTAGGCAGATGGTAATACGCAGGGCTGTGCTTAAAGCCTTTGCAGACCCCATAATTGGGAGAAGTGGCGCAAGTTCTCAAAGGCTGCTTGGCTTCGAAGATTTTGTGGGTAGAGGAGCTGCAAGGCTCATGCTGCTACAGGTCCGCAATATTCTTAAGCACAGAACTGCTAATATAAAGTGTTTAGTAGTCTATAGTAAATATCAAGCCATTCAATAGTGGCAGGTTAATTCTAAGGCTGGGTTGATATGCAAAATCAGCAGTATCTACACTATATAGCTAATTTTTGTAATGGATGATAAGCCATTGAACAATGAAACCTTTCTGAAAAATGTTTAAATTGCACAATAGAACACCGCATACAATTAAAATATATTATTTTTAAAAGTCTAGAATATTGAATCAATGAGAAATAAGAAAAATGTAAAAACAGAAAGAATGAAATTTGTTTAGTTTTTTTGTTATTTTATTTTTTTTGTTTTGTTTCAAAATAAAAGCAATCCTTGTAAAACAAGTTGAGAGAAAAATTAGCAAAAATTAATTTCATCCATTTGTTTATGCATAAAAATATAGATTAAAATTGAAAAAAAACAAGCAAGCAGAATTGTGTATCCGAATGTCTATATGATGCTGTTTTGACATTAACAAGTATTCATATCTCGTGCATGCACAGATTGCACAATGAACAAGTAATTAAGTGATATTGTTTAATAGGCTATATCTTTCTACATCCATACATACATACATATTTATATAAAGAATATTGAATTTAAGATAATTATTAAAAGATTTAAAAAATCTCAGATTAAACAAATTTATTTTGAGTTCTAAGCCTGCAAACAATAAAACAATGCCTTTTATTATTTCTGAATCTCATTTTCTAAAATTGAAAGTCTTGAACAAACCACTACAAAAAAAAAAGTATGAATCATTAAGGATACAATTATTTCCTGCAGTCCATAGTGTCTGCTGTGTGGAGGTTACATTGGTCATTGGGGTGTTATTATTACTGCAGATTACTAAAAAAATTTGGGCTTTCCAAAAATTACAGTTATTTTCTTAGGAAGAAAAAAAATCCTGGAATTGCAAACAATGCAGATCAAAATGAAAACAAAAAAACATCAAAGCAACCCTTGGGGAAGGCTGTGCAATACTTCTAGTATAAATAAATAAATATAAAAATAAAATAAAGCTTTTCGTAGGATGACCATACAGGTGAGAAACTAACAGTCACCAAAGGCTGTTGACTCTATGTTTATACTTATCTACTACACACACTCTATCACTGATATTGAGCACTTAAACAATAAACATAGATTAATATAAATATATATATATATATATATATATATATATATATATTAAAAAGTTTTGCCACTTGAAAATAGTAAGAAAAATACTATAAGGTTTGAAACTAATTCTTTTGGTACGAATGTCGAATTGACGGCAGGATAAATGATGGGAAATGTTCTCTGAAGTTTATTAGATCTGAATCTTCCGTTAATTGTCTTTAAATCTGAAATGCTTTCTCTTCAAGCCTCAATAATACCTAAAAGAAGATTACAAGTAAAGAAAAATCTTAGGTTCTCAATGTGGAGAACTCCAAAAAATCTGAAAGCTTTGTTTGGCTTCAAACTCTCTAACCTCAGGCTAGGCAGTAAATTACAATATTTTCTACAACAGAATAGATCTGTCAGCGGCCATTGCTTAGGGAGATAGCCAGAGGCTAATGCAGGCATTTGTCTTGAAGTGTCTTTGTCCTCAGGAAGCCAAGAGATTCTCAAAAAGTCAAGAGAATGTCACCAAGTGTATGAAAGGTGGTTCTTTATAACAGTTGATTATGTCGTTTGCTGCAGTTGTATGATCGACAAATGGCTTTCAAGTACCCTTTAATTAAAATACTGCTTGTTTATTGCAACTTTGTATTTTCTTTCCCTGAAACATGTTCAGGTGGAACTATGAGGGCTGTTCCAAAAGTAATACCTCCTATTTTTTAAAGTTATTTTTTAAAAATCAAAAAGTTATAAATACAAGAGGTGTTACCATTAAAACAAGTGGCCTTTTGTGGTTCAGAATTTATTTTTTTACGTAGTCACCACAATTCTCAATAAACTTTTTCAAGCGATGAACAAGGTGTCCAGAGTGTACTTTGTCACTCAGATCTCTGTTGCCACCTGAAATTAATGGACACATCTCCTAACTGTACTGACATTAACTTCATAAACGTTCAACAGGCACCAGTGATCAGTTCAATTTTTTCTGCATGGAGCAATTCAATGAAACATCTCTGCTTCTGATGCTCATTGATAGCAGGGGTTGCTTTCTTAGAGTCTCACACTGTTAATATCTCCAACAGTTTCTCTGTTTATTGTGTTATTCAGAAGTTTTTATAGACTTATAATGAATTTCTAGCAAGGTCAACTTTCCAATTTTAGTGTCTTCAGAGATTACATACTTAGGGAATTCATAATCAAAGGCAGCTGAACTACCACAAGCCAGCATCGCAATAAAATAGAATGGGGCAGGGTGAAGTTTGTGGTTAGGAGATCGGACTCTGGATTTGCTGTACACATGTTCAAATCCTGCCCAATCTCCCATGTTCACTTGTGGACTAATACCTTTTGAAAAGATATGAATCCATATTTCCCTCCAGCTATGGATCAAATAGTGAGGGTGGATGGGACCCTCTAAGCCATAGTAGATAACCCATCTAGGAGAAGGTCACTCCAATGACCCAATTTCAATGGTAGATACAGTAGTAAATATAATGGTAAATAAGTCTAGTAGGCAAAAATTAACTGCCTGAAATTTGAAATTGTAATAAAAGGTCTGACCTTTATGCTCATTTTTGGGTTAATACTCTTGGGAATAGTATAAATCATATACTCTGTCCCTGTTATGAGTTGAGGAGTGCAATTATTATGCTTAAAAAAATAGTTAATAATAGAATGACTTTGTAATGTACTTAACTCTTAAGTTTTTTGCTTCACAGATACATACTACACATTTGAATTACTTATTTGTATATCAATAAAATTAAGATAGTGTGTGTGTGTGTGTGTGTTTGTGGAATAGTCTTTTCCTAACTACTCTACCAATTTTTGGTTCTAGACTTGAAGTTTGATATATGAGGTATTCAGATCTAGGGAAAACTTTTAAACCTGTTTTGAGCTGGAAATTTAGCTGCTAAGGGATCAAAGTTGAAAGATTGAATGGTTTTGGTCTCTACCAAACTACACTGTCAATTTTAGATCTAAAAATATGAAATTTTTTTATATGGGTATTCAGACCTGGGGAACATTTTCTAATTGATTTTGAGCCAGAAAAATAACTGCTAAAGGTGAGGACAACAGTCAAAAAATAAATGTACAAATTATCAAACCTCATCTCAAGGATTGTGAAAGTAACAATGATAAGATTTAGGACACAACAGTCCAAAAATTAGATGTACAAATTACCAAGCTTCATTTCAAGAATTCTAAGGATAACAATGATAAGGATGAGGACAACATACCAGAAAATAGAAGTTCAAATTACCAAGCCTCATCTGAAGGAATCTGAAAAAACATGCTTGCGTATGTCTTTCAAGATCATTAAACAAACTGAGCAATGCCAGGTAACACCAGTGCTGCTGATTTCTAGATAAAGAGTTGTATTTTTTAAAAAATGGAATTTGGATATGGATTTTATGTAGATTTATGTAGTAAAATGATGTATCATAATAAATTATTGATGTTGAAAATTGCTATATACATGATTTTTTTAATAAAAAAAATCTGATTTTGATGCAGTCTTATTTCTTTTTTGTGTAATATATCTTTACTTGATGAACCACGTTTACCAGCTCCACTCTCTACCAGCCATATCCAATAAAATCAATAGTCATTTTGAGTGGGAGGTGTTTGTGGCATGGGAAGTGAGTTATACAGAAGTGATGAATCAAGATGGTTAAATCAGACAAGCAGAAGGTGTGATTAGCCATGTTGTATTTGTGATGCAGATGATCAGAAGTGATTACTTTTCTCTCTTTTTTTAGTTTAAGCAGTTTTGAGGCTAACTAAATTTTATGGGGGAAATACAAGGCTGAGATTGTCGATAGAGACACACTGCCAGAAAAGAGAAGGAATGGTATACAAAGAAGAAAAAAAAGAAGAAGAAGAAGAAGAGGGAAAGGATGAAAGAAGAAGAGAGTGAAGAAGAAGAAAAAATAAAAAGAACAATAACAACAAGTTGGAAGAAAAAAAGAAAGGAAGAAAAAGAAAGTCAAGAAAATTGTGAAAAAGAAGAGAGAAATTAATAAGAAAAAACAGTGAATAATAATAATTATAAGAAAAAGAATAAGAAGTTAAAAGAGGTAGAAGAAGAAGAAGAAGAAGAAGAAAAAGAAGAAAAGAAGAGAAAAAGGGGGAAAGGGTAAAAAAAAAGGAAGAAGGGGAGGAATAAGTGAAGGAAAAAGATAAAAGAAAAAAAGAGAAAAAAGGAAAAAAGAAAAAGAAGAAAGAGAAAGAAAAAGAAAAATAATGAGGGAAAAAGAAAAGAAGGATGAAAGACGAAATTGAAAGCGAAAAAGAAAAAGAGATGGATGAAAAAAGAAATAAAGAAGAAAAGAGGGAAAAGAAAAAGAGATAATACAAAGATGAGAGAAAAAGAAGGTGAAAAGAGAAAGTGAAAGTGAAAGAAAAAAAGAAGGTTGACGATGAAGAATAAGATGAAAGAAAAATACTAGGAAAAGAGAAGAATATGAAAGATGCAAAAAGTGAAGGAAGAAAACAAAGAAAAAACTGGTTCAATGAAAATAGAAAAGAATGGTGACGAAAGAAAGTGAAGGAAAAAATGAAAGATGACAAAAGAAAGAAATTGAAAAAGAAAAAAAAGGAGGTGAAAAAAAAGGAATGGAAAAAAGATGTAAGAAGAAGGCAAAGAAAGAAGAAGCATGAATACAGAGATGATGAAAGAAAAAGAAGGAAAATCAAGAAGAATATGAAAGAGACAGAAGTTGGAAGAAGAAGAAGAAGAAGAAGAAAAAACAAAAGACAAACAAGATTAATAAAAACAAACAACAACAACAAAATAAATATAAGATAAAAAGGTGGTTGAAACATTTTCTAGATTTTTCTTCAAGATGGAGGCCCAGGTCATGCTGATTGAATAAGGATAAAGATGAGAACGATAGCTTTACTTGGAAAATGTTGTAGAAAAAGAGATTTAAAAGGGAGATAACTGTAGCCATGGGGAACAATTAGGAGTTGATCATGCTGTATAACCTTCTGTGTGTAAATGTGTGGGTGTGTAGATTAAGTGGAAGAAGTGATGAGAAGTGAATAGGTGGTGAGGGCGATTAAGTTAATGATGTACAATAATATTTGATGAAAAGACTGATAATTTTAATAAAACTTGAAGTGCGGAGTTGTCAGAGGTAGTGGGATGGAGGTGCAATTGAACAATAGAATGTTAAATGAATAGATATTTTACTGGTCGTGACATTTTCATGTATTGATAATTAATTACTTATATTCTCTAGTGTTAATAATCCGTGGCTGGGTGGGATTCAACATAATAAGCATGTGCTTAGGGCATTTAGAGAATCAATGGCATCAAAATAATTTCCTACTCTCATCCAGTTTGTCCTATTGGATATTTGGAATATCTTGACTGCATATGCATCTTGGGCATGATGTTAACTAGCACCATTAGTATAAGGACAAATGTATCCTGGGCATGGCATAAAATGGCACCATTAGTATAAGACCAACTGAATCCTAGAAATGACATAAAATGGCACTATTAGAGTAAGGCCAACTTGGAATATACAACAAAATTTGAAACACATGATTGTCATCATGAATGCTTTAACAAAACCAGATTTTTCTACAAATTGTTTCTCTATGAAGAGTGCTTCAACAAAATCCGATTCTTTTGCAAAGTGTTTCGTTCTTAAAGATCTTACAACTAAACCAGATTGCTCCAAAAATTGTTTCCCTATGAAAATATTTTCAATTAAACCATACTTTTTACAAATTGTTTCCTTATGAATAATGTTTCCACCAAAATATCATTTTTCCACTAATTTTATCCTATTCAAAATAATTTGATTTAAAATGAAATAACCTGAAAAATGTGGATATGTCATAAAATAAAACAAGCAAGTGACTAATTGATTCAGGTCAAAAAAAGAGATCAACATTACATAAGAACAATAAGTAAACAGACTTATGTTGTACTAGCAAAACCTGAGTGTACAAATTTGATGTATCTGCCATCCATAATGGATAAATTTAATCCATCAATTTCAAGTTTTACATTAACTCATTGTAGTTGTAGTAGAATTAATGTTGTGAGAGGACCAGAACCAAAAAAATGCTGTGCAACTCCTGTCTGTACATTGGCTCGAATTAAATCCTACATAAACCAAATTCTACCACTGATACACACAACAAATTCAACTATTCAACCAACAATCCAAATAATCAATCACTCAGCCAACCAACCATCCAAACAAACAAACAAACAAACCAATCAACCAAACCAAAAAAACACCAACCAAACTAACTAACCAACCAACCAATCAGCCAATTAACCAACAAACTGACCAACCAACCAGCCAAAACAAACAACCAAGCTAACCAATCAATCAACCAAAAACAAAAAAGAACAAACTAACCACTCAAACTAACCAACCAACCAACCAACCAACCGACCGACCGACCGACCGACCGACCAACCAACCAACCAACCAACCAACCAACCAACCAACCAACCGACCGACCAACCAACCAACCAACCAACCAACCAACCGAACCAAACTAAACCAAACCATCTCAACCCCTTCCAACCCAACCCAAACCAACAAAAGCAAACCGAACCAAACCAAACCAAACCACACCACACCACACCACACCAAACCAAACCAAACCAAACCAAACCAAACCAAACCAAACCAAACCGAACCAAACCAAGCCAAACCAAAACAATCAACCAAAATCCATTGTTGAAACGAGGATGTGGAGCAAATTGTAACCCAATTGCAGTTATCTTAAACAAATCATATAAAACTATCTTGTTTTTATGCAGGATATCACTTTCTAAAAAACAATTTTCATTTGCAAGATGGGTTACTGACGTGGGGGGTAGGGAAATGGCAAAGTTAGTTGTCAATCATTTATCGTTGATGGAGAGAGAGGGAGAGATTTTTACTCTTGAATTATTCGTTCTGTTTTGAAGAAAAAAAGAAAAAGAAAAAAAAGATCTTGGCAAATTGTCAATTCTCCGTCGATGCATTTCGCCATTTTTATAATGGAGGAATATCTTTTCCTTTCCAGATAAACAAACACCGGTCGACATCTGTCTGTTTTTGCACAAACAGAAACGAAAGGAAAAAAAATAGAGCATGAAAATAAAAACGAAAAGAAATAGTCTTTTAAACCCTAAACAACGAAACTCACAAACAGGCAGACTGATATAGCCTTGAGAAGACCAAAGTGATGTTTACTCCAGCCCCAAACGGACATCAAAACGAACCGGATATATACGTAGATGGGAATAGACTGGGCACGGTTGACGATTTTGTATACCTTGGTAGCACGATATCAAGCGACGGCACTCTAGATAAAGAAATAGGTAGGAGGGTTAACAATGCTAGCAAAGCTTTCGGAAGTCTTGAAGGGCGGGTGTGGTCAAACAGGGTACTCACTTACAAAACGAAGATGAGGGTGTACGAAACATGCATATTACCTGTCCTCTTACACTCCTCGGAAACGTGGACAACGTATCGCCGGCATATCAAGGATCTAGAGAGATTTCATCAAACCTGTCTTCGTAGAATTTTTGGGGTCACGAGACAATCCCTTACCTCCGATGAAGAGGTACTGGAGAAGGCCAAGATCTCCAGCATAGAAATGCGAGTCATCCGCAGTCAAATGCGATGGGCGGGACACTTAGTAAGGATGAAGGATACCAGAATACCAAAGCGGCTATTTTATGGGGAGCTGGTAGAGGGAGGGCGACCAAGACATAAACCACGAAAACGGTACAAGGATGTTATTAAGAAAAACCTGGGAGCCTTA
>JAYKTE010324103.1:0-11163 GCA_036873565.1 Xipholeptos notoides | reverse complement strand
TATATACATATATATACACATATATCGTTGATCAGTGTAGACACAGGGTTAACAACCTTTGGTGACTACTGACGCTGTATCATGATCTTGAGTACTTTAATCATAACTATGGGTGACAATTTTTACTATAGCTTAAAACATATGCATATTTGTAATATTATATATATATATATATAGTCGATCAGTGTAGATAGCGCCCTTTGGTTACTGTGAGTCTCTTGCCTGGTTTGATGATCACACTAGCAAGAAACAGACAGTCACCAAATACTGCTGGCTGTAAAACAGTACTAAAAGTGAAGATTTTACAAGAAAAACACATTTGGTACAATCATACAATAATTTTATAGCAAATTGCTTGCTCTAAGTTCAGATAAAACTAAACACATAGTAGTTGCTGAAATTTTATCTTTTACACAAAAATACAAAATTATTTCCATTTATAGTGTTGTTTACGTTAAATCCAAATTGGCTCTAAAATTTTTCTTAATGGTCTACATGCCTTAAATAGAAATCCAATCCAGTAAATTCCATGTATAGTATGTACATATTTAGATATGTAGCATGTGTATGTATAGATAAGTACCCTTGAGTAATCATGAACATGCACATATGTATTTTTTTTCAGTTATTTACACTTGCATATATATATGTATAGGGAAATATGTAGATATGTATAGATGTCTTAAATTGAAGTGTACAATGTAATCCAGTAAATACCATAGACATGTTGAACTTTTAGCACAATGCTTTTCTTAAAATGTTCTTGGCAATGAAAGTCTTAATGGAGGGGGGGGGCCTTGCAGATGCCTCAAAGGTTTTTCCCTCAATTCTTTTGTTAAACAAAAAAAATCAATACATCTTACAAATATTCAAACACATGCACACATATGTATATATATGTATGCATGTATATATATATATATATAAATATGTGTGTGTATAAATTATAAATAGAATATTGTATGTATTTTCATATCTTACAGTATTTTTATCCTAAATGCAAGCCTTATGTATGATTAAATATTTAATAAATCAATGATAAGCATTTAGGGAGGATTTTACCATTCAATTTTTCATTATGAAGAAGGTGTTTTTGTAAAACGAGGTTGGAATATTTGTATAATCTAAAGTTATTTTTTTTAATTTGTGAGATATGAGTAGATATTGTAAATAATTATTGAAATAATGAGTAAATTAATGGAATCAAATTTTGCTTAGGAAAGTTAAAGAAAAATTTCTTATGATTTTATACAGTTTTTTCGTTTTCAAAAAATGATGTCCACCACTTCTAGAGGACATTAAAAGTGATTTTATTCTGGTGTGTAGGTCACAAAATAAAAAAAATCTAGAGTGATATAGACCTTTGGACCCACAGCCTAATAGTCTTAACTTCAGTTGATTCATTTTATTTTTTATCTTTATATAAATAGATCTGATTGATAAATGTTTATAAATTTTGGTGAAAGCAGAAACAACTTCACACTAAGCAGAAATTAAAGACTTTGTTGTATCTGTTCAAGGCCAAAAATATCCCATTAATTTTAGTGACTATAAGAAAAAAAGGCTTTACTCACTTTGCTAGGATTTTTGTTTAGTTTTTAAAGCAAGTGCAATACTTTTGTTTTCCACGCTTTTAGAAATATCAAATACTTTTAGAATTTATTGTAGAATTTATTCTCGGATAGGGAAAATGCGTAGATCTCAATTAAACATCCTTCCTCAGAATTAAATCATTTTTATAGGCAAATTTTTAAAGCTAAAAATAATTTCTAAAACTAGATTGTTTATGTTCCTTCAGATTCATTTTTTCTAATTAATATTGTGCAATTAACCAGCTTTCTTTGACATAAAACCTCTCTTACAATACTAATCCTTCAAGTAAATGTTTGCAAAAATTTGAATTCACATTACAGAAGCCTCCAATATTCTACAATATTGTACATTTAACTATAGTCTTCTTGAACACTAACCTAGTTTAACTATATCAAACCAATACTTTTTTGTTTTTTAATTTTTAACATAAATCCTTGAGCGGTAAATGAAATTAGGACCTGATTTCTTACATATATATATATATATATATATGTGGGGGAAGTCAACTCGCAACAGAAGATAAGCATCAGACTTTGAAATCCTAATACATGAATTTGAATCCTAGTCATGCAGTTACATTCACTTTCAAATATTAGAAAGGTATGCATCCTTATACTTCCTCCAGCTATGGATTGAATATCAAATCTGGTGTTATTAATAAAAAATGTGTTGATGAAAGAACATTTAGAAAAAATGATTGTTCTTAGCATTAAATGACTGAAAAGGTTGATATAACATAAAACAAACTAAACAAACATGAGTGTGTGTGTGTTTGTGTGTGTTTATGTGTGAATTACAGAGAGAGAGAGAGAGTGTGCAAATGTTTATTTCGGCAAAACTATTTCATTTAGGCATATTTGATTAAACATTATAGACATTATTTGTCTATGCATTTTTATTTAGATTCTCTTTGAGTTTCTTTATAAATGTTTTAAATTCACCATTAGATTAGTTGATATAATTCCATAGCTATAATTGTAACCCCCATAACTTTCATTCTGATCACAAACAATCAACAAAAGGTAGTGTTTCTCAATGCATACTATATATATATATCATATATATGGGGAAAACTTGGTCAAAATACATAATAATTTGCTGATGATGGATTCTCTTGTTGATTTCGACATATGAATGTCTAAAAGTAAAATCAGAGTGTTTATCTAATTGACCATTGCTATTAGAGTGCCACACAAAGATTTGAACAATGTCTACATACATAGCAATTGTGCATATTATGAGCTTTAATGACATACAGAGCTAAGCTGATGGTACAGGTAACCAAAATGTTGTATTGGTTAAAAAGAGTTGGTAAATATGCTTCCATTAAATCAACAACAACTACCATAACAAATACACCAGTCAATGGGTCTTGGCATGAGCAGTCAAATCCACTCAGGACTCTAAGTTGAACAATATGCTTCTCCTCCGCATTAGGTACCCCTATGCTGCTATCCCCTCACACCGAGTAGGTGAGCTGCACAGCTTAAATGCTAAAAATATCCTTAAGATAGTTACTCCCTTAGATGAGGAGTAGGAATTTTAGAATTGTCAAAGATGGTAAAGAGCTCTATCTGATTTGAGCTCAAATAGATTAAAAGAGGGTCTCTTGCTCAACAGACAGACATACAATAACACAATAATAATGGATTCAATATTTACAAAATGATTGTTAAATTGTGAGTTCGTATATCAGAACAATTAGTACACCAATAAATGGATAGTTAATGACTTCACTCAGTAAATAATGATATATCACACAGAGTAAAAACAATGAGATTAGAAGGGAAACCAAATAGGAATTGACAATAGAGTGAGTGAAATGGTAACAAGTGGGCAATGGTAATCATTGAGTGCTTTATGAGATTCACCAAATGGTTTTGCAAATCACATACTGGTAGAGATCTCTTTGTAAGTAGGGGCATTGTTGCTGTTCCTTTCAGAGAAGAGAAAATAAAAAAGTTCTACATACTATAGGCATTACTCTTTCATAATACATGTTACCCTTGTTTTAGCTCTGGGTAATTCTCCTTTGATAATCCTTTGTATCTAGTTAGTCGGTACTTATTGAATTCAGATTTCTATATTGTCTTTGGATCTTTTCAAAAACTGCATTTTTTCTGGTGATAATTAGTTTAATTTTCATTGGAAGATACTACAATAAAACACATCTTATGACCGGAAAAGTCATTAGTGGATGATTTCCCCCACAAAGTACCCTGGAGATCAACTGTACTGTTCAGGTTAAAAATACCTATCAATTCTACAGCTAATTTCTCAGTCTTCAAATCTTATAGAAAACAAACATTGATATTATCGTCCACCGGGTAAAAATTGAATTAATGTCATTTTTCTATCATAAACAAATTCCTAATAATCTAAGGAATTCAACAAATTCAATTTACTAAACTAACTTTCAAACTAGCTATAGCCCACTTCACTTTATAATGTTACATTTCAAGTATTTGTATTAGTGTATATTTTCATCATAATCCCTGAATTAATCCTAGATAATCTTAAAACTCTATTCGCTGACATCACTCTTCACTTGATTTGGCACTTTATTATAGAAATAAATTATTTTTTAAATTTACTATATAAGATGTAGTTCAGCTCTTATATACTTTCCATATATAATATACTGGAAATGAGGGCACACATAACATCAATAAACATAATTATCTCTTTTTAGAATATTTAGAAATTCATCAAATTCTCTTCTCATCATATCATTTAAGCATCTTTGGGGGACAAATTATGGGTGAAATGTGGGAAAGATAACAATGATAAAGATGGGGACAACTGTCCAAAAAACAGATGTAAAAGTTATCAAGCTTCATCCTAAGGATTCAGAAAAACCATATTATTTCATTTTTCTATTTTGAATATATAGAGAATAAAGTAATAGTTGGGAAAGTAATGTCTATTTTTATTCTTTTTAATGTATTTTGGGATCATTTTGAACCAAGTTCTGTGCTGTGAATAATATAGCTTTAAGCACTTAATTCACACAAGTGAATTATCACAAATGTGGAAAATGTTGATTCATGTCAGTCAATGTTTGGAAACAATATTTCATTTTCAAAATGTAGAAATACAATCGGATGTTTATGTTTGGGATTGTGCTCCCCTCAAAGCACCATTTCTTTTGTGGTTACCTCATACCAGCATATTTCAAATTACCTGGAGGCAAAAATCGTAAGATAAATTTTGACAAAACCTGATGCAACTGAACCTGCATAAATATGTCAGTTTGTGTTGGTAGAAATTCACCTTTAAAATATGTTTTGACATCTATTTATACACTAGATTTTCTCAATTTATCTTTTCAATATTTTTTTTCTTTTGTTTTTCTTCATTCTGTCTTTCTTTAAAAAATGTTTGGCTTATTTTTAAAAACTTTAGATATGTTTTGCTTTTGTTTATTTATTAGTTTGATAATGCTTTGTTGTTGGATAATCTTTTTGTGTGTGTGTTTATTTGGGAAGCTTGGAAAAGTGCTTGCAATACTTACAATCTAAAAAAAAAGGAAAACTGAAAAAACAAAAAGAAATCCTTAAAATTGAAACTGAAAGACAAGAAAAGACAAAAAAGAATAAGAGGAAAGAGGAATAAAATAAAAAATAAAAATAAAATAAAAAAGAAAGTAAAGAAAAGAGAGAAAGAAAAGAGAGAAAGAAATGAAAAAGAAATAAAAAATAAAAAGAAAGGAAAAAGAAAGAAAGGAAAAAAGATTGATAAATAGAAAGAAAAATAGATAGAATGGAAAAACAAAAGAAAAGAAAAATAATTATTCCGTCTGAAAGAGAGATTACTTATTTTTCTGTCTTTCTTTCTCTGTTAACAATGGAAATGCCAAACTGTGTATAAGAAGTGCATTTACATACTTGCTTTATTTAACACAGTATTAAAAAATGGATTAAAATGTTTCTTTACAGTATCCTCATTCATTTTAGTTATGATTTGAAACTGGTCTCAAGCCAATATATTTGTTCTTTATTAGTTACATTCCTAATTTTCTTCATTTTCTTTATCTTTGCCATTCTTAATAACTTACTAATTAATTATATTTTATTTATCTAAAATTTTAAATAGTATCATTCTTTTTTCTTATTCTTTCTTTCTCATTTCTTATCTGTGCATTAATTTCTTTAGAACTGTTATCCTCATCTTCATAGTTGTTGTTTCTCTGACCTGAGGATGAGTTCGCTGAAACGTGGTGATACAACAACTATGAAGATGAGGACCAACAGTCTGCAAGAAATTAATACACAAATTATGAAGCCTCATCTCAAAGGATTCCCCCAAAAATACAATTATTAAATATTTTCTATAATAGATAGACTGTCAAAAAAAAGGATAGATTAATAGCCATAGGGTCCAAAATAGATTGGTAAATAGCTATGGTGTCAAAATGTAAATGGGTAAATGGTAAAAAAATAGATAAGTAAATAGGCACGGGGGGCAAAATACAAAATAGATAGGTAAAATAGCTATGGTGTCTCGAAGTAGATTGATACATCCCCCTTAAAAGATAGGTAAAGAGCTATGGTGTCCAAAAGTAGATGGGTAAATTGCTCAAAAATAGATTGGTAAATAGTTATGGTGTCCAAAAATAGATAGGTAAATAGCTATGGAGTCTGAAAATAAGTAGGTAAATAGTTATGGTAGATAGGTAAATAGCTATGGTGTCTAAAAATAGATAGGTAAATAACTTTGGAATCTATTCTTTATGTTATAGAAAATTCATAGATCTAATGATAAAAATTTCTAAGAAGATATGGAAATTAAGAAATAGGAGCTTACTTTTTCTTTTTTAGTTTTCTTTATAAATCAAATTTACAAAAAAAAAACATGTACAAAAGTAATCGCTTTATAAAAAAAAGATATGATATAATATAGATTCCTAATAGACATTAAAAAATTGTATTAAAAAAATGAAGGATAACAGTTTGTCTAAGTGGCTCAAAATGGATCCTACATGATAGCTGAAATCCTTAAAAAATAAGGAGAGCAAAAGAACAGAATAATTATACTTTTAAAGCATTTGCACTTCAATAAATTTTGTCATTTCTTAAAGCAGTTTTTATTGCCCACAAAATGTCAAGGGAATATGTATCAGAGTTTGCCTTCATGAAAAATGACATTTTTTGCATTTTTTTTTTATCTGATATTTATGTTTATAAAAATAAACTAGACAATAAAATAAAAACGGAGAAGTTGATGGGAACATATAAAAACCTTAATTTCATAAAATCTACTTCTTTCCTTGTTCAATCTCCTTCAGTTTAACTCTCATGTCTGGTTTTGTTGTTTTCTAATTGTTTTTTTTTTTGTGTTTATTATTTTTATTTTTGAGAATTTTCAAGGACTTTATTTTTTACTTTTTCAGTATGAGATTTTATCAGAGTTTTTATTTTCTTCTTTTTTTAAATATTTCTAAAGGGGTTGTTGTAGTGGAATGGTGTAGTTTCCTACAAGAAATCATTTTTGCTATTTTAAAAGTAGGAGAGTTACCCAGTGTTATCAGGATGAAATGAATACCAACCTTATTGATTAGGATGTTTTTAAATTATTTCATTTATTTAACTCATTTGTTCAATTACACCCCAGATTGAATGTTATTCCATCTTTTTCTATATCATATAGATTTTGATGATTATTTCAAATCTTCAATGGATAATTTCTATTTCTCCAGAGATTGAATTTAATTATACAGCATATTGTTTTTTGATAGCTTTGAAATAGTTCAGCAATTTTATCAATTAGTCCAAGTGTTTCTCTATCACATCGAAATTGGCATTATCTTATGTCACATTTCAATGGAATTGAAATACTATTCAACTATCAATTACTTATAGTCTAAAGTTGATAGTTTGAATATAGATTTTTAAAAGATTTAGGAAATTCTTATCACCTAACTTTTAATTATTAGGAATAACGTTCATTCCCCATTGAGAATATTTAAGAAAATATCAAGGCCATCAAAATATGAAAATGTCCTAGTTGATTATATCCCAAGGTTTGTTAATTATTAATCTAGCTAACATTCTGTATTATCACCATTGTTATCAAATTATCATAACCAAATCTAAATTGGTGAGCTCATCTAACCATGAAAAGATTAAAAAGATTAAATATAATAACATAATCTTGATAACAAGCTCAGTGAGATTATTGATTTTAGAAAAATTAATAATTTGTCAGATCTTTGAGATGAAGCATAATAAATTCAATCATAACAAAATACCCCCTTGATTAAATGGAGGGATCAATTAGAAGTCAAGTGAACACTCCCATATTGAATAAGAGGATTTTCAATTTTAATATTAAATAATTAAAGAAGACAGATCAGCTGAAACATTGTGAATATAACTATAAAGATGAAGACATTAATGAGAATACTCTAAATGGTATTGTGAATCCAATTATAAACAATAAAAAGCTGATTTTCTTAATTGCCAGTGATTATTTATATAAATTCAATGCTATTTTCAATACTCATGTCAATGTTCAGAATAAAAATGATATTTTCAATGAGTGATAAAGTTCATTTTTAAGAATAATCTAAGTATATATATAGACAGTGTGTCTGTCTGGGAGTGAGTTAATTCACTATGGACTCTGGTTTTCTTGAACATAGACACAGTTGTACTTTATGTGCCTGAGAGTGTTCTTATAAAGGTTTGATTTTTAAATGCCCCAAATAAGTATTGAAAATTGATAATAAAAAATTCAGTTTCTAGAAGGAATGGTCGAATTTAAACAAAGTTTCACACTTCTTACAGTCTACCATTGAAAGAATTGTTCAAAAGTTTTATGGCTACAGATACCCAATGCACTTTGCTAATTTTTGCTCTAGAGACGTGGAATTTGATATAGGGAGTATTCGGACCAGTGGAACAAATTTGATTTGATTTTCAGCTTGAAAAATAGCTACTAAGGGGCCAAACACAACTCCAAAATAAGGGCAAGCAATATTGGTTGGACAGCATATATTAGGTTTGGTTTAATTTAAACTACTAGAACTAATAATAACTACCAGAATCTGTGGAGTATTATTTTTATTATGACCATATTTTTATACAAATTAGACAACAATATAATTAATCTAAAAAATTGTTTTTACATATTTTCAATGAAAATTGGGCACTGACTTAATATCCACCAGATTTCTCTCCTGATTCGTTTTTTTATGAATTTCAAAAAGTTTTTATCATGTTTTTATCATTATCATTTTATCTATTTTCTCTCTTTCTCTCTCTCTCTCTCTCATTCTCTCTTTATCTCTCTGTCTTAGGGGGAAGTCGATTTGGCCGAGTGGTTAGGGAATCATAGTATGCGAGTTCAAATCCCGGTTATTCCGTCTGCATTTATATTCAGACTAATACCTTTCGGAAAGGTATGAATTCCCAATTTCCCTCCAGCTATGGGTTAAATATTGCATACTGTGCTATTCAAAAAACCAAGTGTGGACAAAAAATAATGCTTATCAAAAATGACTGTTCTAGGTATTAAATGACCTAAAATGGTTGATATGCCATAAAACACAAACTCAACTAAGTGTCTTAGGTCTCTCTTATTTGATTTTATTTAAAAAATCTTGGTAAAATTTTACATGAGAACCAACTTTACTGATACTATCAATATAACGAAACCCAGTTCCAAATATTATCCATGTAGTGAACTAGATTATGTTGCTTTTGCAAGAAAAGCTAGAATGCTTTATAATCAGACATTGCCTATTTACCTGCGCAACACTGGGTCAAGGGCTGCTGGTAATAAATAAAAGCATGAATGTAAAAAGTACTTTGATGGCACCAGATTTACTAAAGTTGAGAAGGGGTTTTTGGCCAATTTAACTTCTAGGCAGCTACCAGATGTTGACAAAGTAAGCATTCACTAAACAGTTAGCGTGATTACTCAGTCAGACTTGTAGGAAAATGGGACCATTTAACAGGACTGAAATTTCTTAAGAAGACCTTCTCTCACTCTAATATCAAAGAATGCCACAGGCTGTCAACAGTATGAAAACTCGATAACCCCAATTAAAAGAGCCCAATGACAACTATAGAATTTAACAACAATACAAATATGAATAATATAAACTAGCTGGACATGTGAAAAACTTCAAATGGGTATAATCCAAAGTCATGTTAAGAGTCACTAAAGGGAGTTAATTTTTTTCTATCTAATTAATACTGTTGTGACACAGACATTTACCATCATATCAATATATAGATTATGGCTCTAACAAGTACACTTGCAATTAGAAAGGTAGAAAGTATGATACAAATAAAATATATATCAAACACTTGCTTATAATAATGATAATAATTTTCAAGGAATTTTAATATCATAGTAAAGGAAATAGTAATGACGAGGATTGAAAAGAGGTATGGAATGAATAGATAGATAAATGATTAATTAATGTTAAATCAGTTTGTTCGGATAAAATAAAGTAAAAATGAACAAAATTATATAAATGACACAAAAATAGAATTAAATAAAGGAAGTTAAATAATAAACAGAGAAAAAATATAGATATGCTCCAGGAGTTGATTCTGAACATTAAATGGTTTCTCTGATATTAACCCACTCAATGGTAAAATCAAATGCAGGCAAAATTTGCCCCAGGAAAACATCTCTTATGAACATAAAAATACTGACTGCCATAAAGACTCTTGAAATATCCAGGAATTCAAACCATTAGAATAAAAAAAAAACATTATACACAGAATTAAGAGATAATCACACACACACATCTGTACATACACCTATTTGCGTGAATTGCCATACGAATGTAATTTAGTGTTTTGGGAATTTTTTATATTTGATGCAATATTTCTTCCGGTTCATTTTTTATCAATTTCAAAACTTTTCTTTAAAAATTATTTGTTTTTTTATGTACAGCATTGTTTTCATAATTTGTTTCGTATGTATCTGTCTTTATTTTCTATTTGTTTTTTTTTTTCTTTAAATAAACATTTTATTGTTTATTTTCGGGTTATCTTTTTAATATTTTACATTTTTTCAATTTGCTTTTTTTGGGGGCAATGCCTTCTTATGAATAGATTTTTTTTCAATCTTATACTTGTACATTTTTATTTTCTCATTTTTTTTCTGCAAATTTTATTATTAGAAAAAATCCACTTGCACTTATTTTTATGTTCAATTTTTAAAGGCTTTATTTACAGTTATTTGACCATAATTTCTTTTCAATTTTCAGGATTCATAATAATATTATAGAAATTTGTTTATATATATCTTATTGTATAATTTTATATATATATATATATATATAGATATATATACATATATATTGAGAGAAAGAGAGGCAAAGACAGAGGGACAGAGAGGTAATCATACTGCTATAAAAACTGATAGTCACCAAAGGCTATTGACATTGTGTTTATGCTGATCAACTACTCATGCTCCATTGAGCACTTTAACTATAGATATAGACAAACATCATTCATATATATATACATATATATATATATTATTGAGCACTTTTATTATTGATTTTTGTCTCCTGTCATCCTTTTTTCAAACTTTGAAGAGTGCACA
>JAYKTE010323993.1:0-11164 GCA_036873565.1 Xipholeptos notoides | reverse complement strand
ATCAACATCTGATGTTAAATTTGCAATTGTAGAGGCTGATATATTATTTGCAGCAACCTTAACTGCTTCCAAAAGGTAATGCTTGCTATTAAATTGCCTCCCATTTCGATAAATTTCTCTTTTGAGAATGTCTCACAGGTTCTCAATGGAATTTAAATCACAACTATTTGCAGGTCAGTCCATATATGTCTGCCCCAAAAAACCCTTTTCCTTCAACCATGATTTTGTAAACTTTGATGTGTGACTTGGTGTGTTGTCTTGAATAAAAATCATAGACCTCCTTTTAGCAATGGGTTGTTCATCCAGCCATTCAAAGAAATGTTGATCGAAAGACTCACAGTAACTTTTGGAGTTCGTTTTAACTCCATCTTCAACTTTAAATAAACCCACTAGCTCATTGCAAATAATTCCAGTTCAAATCGTGATAAAAATCCACCACCTTGTTGACGTTTAAGAAAATGTTTTGAGTCACGTTGGTTACAGACCCATCCTTGATCCCATTTATCCGGCCTATCAAGTGTGATTCTTGACTCGTCAATGAACACATCTTTATTAAAATCCATTTTTATGTATTTCTTTGCCTACAGCAACCTGTTGTTTTTATATTTCTTAGTTAAAATAGGTTTTGCGGTTTGATTTCTTACATTAGCAAATTTCCTTAACGCTTTACATCTTGTTTCTCTTGACAATTTAGGAGCACCAACTGCTTCAAATATGAAATTACTTGGTGCATTTGGGTTCTTAATTACTTCTCTATGGATATGAGACAGATCACTGTTAGTTAATTTCCTGAATTCACCCTGCTCTTTTTTGTCTCTTCGTTTAATTTGCATTTGACAAATTTTCTTGATTGTTCGATGATGAAATTTGTAGAGATGATTTTCCTTTGCTAATTTCTTGAATTATATAGTTTATTTCATCCATTTTTTGCAAGCTAAATTCTACCAGTTGCAAATAATCTCTAGACACTGCAAAAAACAATAATTATCAAAAACTTGTAAATCTCGATTTATATCAAAATATAGAATTGAGATTTTACTGTTTGAAATTTGTTTGCCTACATATGTGCTAAAAATTATATCCTTAAACATAAAAAAATCATCAATATTTTAAGAAGTACTTGAAAACTATATATTGCATATAGTCTCTATATATAAATAGAATATCATCAATATATCGAAATTATTTAGAGTTTAGGTAAAATATTTTTTAAATGTCTAGACTCCAAAACCTCCAAGATAAGGCAGGCTAGGACACCACTGATATATATTAGGTTGTCCCAAAAGTTTGTAAACACTTTGAAATTTTACTCGCCAATAAATAACAAAAACAACAAAAATTATTCTTCAAAATAAAGACCATCAGTGTTTATGAACTTTTGAGACAACCTATAATATATATTGATTGTTCCAAAAGTTCATAAACACTTTGAAATTTAACCAAGTACAACAAAACAACAAAAATATCCCCTAAAATAAAGACCATCTCCAAAACTTTTCTGCCATCAATCTGCAAGATTTCGGGTCTGGGGAAAGTACCATTCATACGGTTTCAAATCAAATAATTCTTGACATGGTTCCATGACAAATGTTTACAAACTCTTTGGACAACCTATTAATGCTACAGTTTGAAAATCTCATGTACATGCAAAAATGACGCCCTGTTTGGTAAATGTCAAAGGTCATCCTCCCAAACTGGAAAGCAGATGAACTCTGTAAACCTGTGATAATCGAATGGATTAAAAGCTTTTCTATGTCAAGACCAAAGAGGATCAACAAAATGTCCTTCCTTTCTTCAGTCAATATTGGATTGGGATTCAAGTAAGTCCCGCACTCAAAAGACTTTTTTAATCCAATTTTGTTTATTTTATTTCCTCAGAAATGTCGACACAAAATCCATGTTGTTTATTTTCTTTCCTCAGAAATGTCGACACAAAATCCATGTTGTTTTTGTGCAATATTTTTTGCCTTATTGACTGATAAGAGTTTGTTATTTAATGGCCCTACACTCAACACAGATATTCACAATTTTGATTAATTTTTCTTTTTCTATTATAAAGAGTATTTACTTTTTATAATTTCTCAACTAGGATCATTTTTGTTACAAACAAAAATGGCCTTTATCTACTGACCCCCACCCTTCACCTTCCTTCTCTCCATGGACGAGGGAGAGAGTAGAACAACCGCCTTGTACTTCACTGTCTGAATTGCACAATGCTTTCACCCAAATTGAATCTATCAAAACCAATCACTGGATATGTTACCCTTGGCTGCAGACTTGTCATATATAGACAGTTCCTCAGTGACTGAGGTGAATTTACTCCAAATGCATGCAGGTGGTGTACAGAATGTGAATACACTTAACGTGACCAAATCTATATCTATCTATATATCTATAAAAGTGAAATTGTTTGTGTGTGTATGTGTACATTTATTTCCCTACCAAACTTCTTCCTCAATTTTTGGCCTACAGACTTGAGATTTGACATTAGGGGTATTCAGACATAGGAAAACCTTTTTAATCAGTTTTGGCTCAGAAATTTACCCAGTAAGTGGTCAAAGTTCAAAGATTTGATCTTTGTGCTTCCTACCAAACTACTCCGCCAATTTTGGATTTAAACACTTGAAATCTTAGATATAGGTTACTTGGACCTGGAGAAAAATGTTTAATTGCCTTTGGGCCAGATAAAATAACTGCCAAGAGGTCAAAATTAGGGTCAAAGTTGAAAGATTTGACATTTGCGATGTCTACCAAACTACTCACCCAGTAAACACTTGACATTTTAAATATATGCTACTTGGATCTGGAAAAACTTTTCCATTGGCTTTTAGCGAGAAAAATAACTGCTAAGGAGTCAAAATTAGGGTCAAAGGTGAGAGATTTGACCTTTGCAGCTTCTACCAAACTATTATGAATAGAGTTTCATTAAAAATAATGATGAAATAATTTATTAAATTTTTTTTTTAAGTGCCCAGGCAAAGTTGGGCAATACTTCTAGTATATCTATAAAATTGTACAGACACACATACAAACTTTCACTTCACAGTGAATGTATGTTTGTATGTGTGTCTGTGTACAATTTTCCCTACCCAACACCTGTGTCAATTTTCGATCTACAGACTTGAGATTTGACATTCAGGATATTCAGACATGGGGCAAGCTTCTTAATTGATTTTCGGTTGGAAATTTAGCTTGTAAGGGGTCAAAAGTTAAAAGATTTGACCTTTGTGGTCTCTCCCAAACTACTCGGCAATTTTTGGGTCTAAACACTTGAAATTATAGATATATGTTACTTGGACCAGGGAAAACATTTAATTAGCTTTGAACCAGAAAAGAAAAATGCTAAGGGGTCAAAATTGGGGTAAAAGTTAAAGATTCTACTAAATTATAAAATTTATCTCCTTCCTGTTTTTTTTTTAAATATATAATATTGAGTATTAAAACCTGGGGTGCCATGTGTTTCGTGTCACTCCTCTCCCTTATAGAATTTGTTGACAGATTGTGGTTCTGTTTTGATAAGCTTCAGTTTTCTGTGGAGATCAGCCCCCACCCTAGGTTAATCTGCTAGTATTTATAAAAGTGAAAGATGTGTGTGAGAGGGCGATTTTTGCCTACCAAACTCTTCTTTCAATTCATGGTCTACTGTCTTGGAATTTGACATAAAGGGAATTCAGATATACAGACAGATGTAACTGTTTAATCTAGCATGAAACAGTTACATTTGTCAGTATACATACTTTGAAATTTTCATTCTAAATAATTGTAGAAATATTTTTTATTTTAAAACAATTTAAGTTCAAAATTCAATTTATTTTATTTTAACATTAGGCTAAAGACTTTTGTGAAATACTGGTTGTTGGCGTCAGTTGACGACCACAATACTCAATTATTAAAACTAAAAAAAAAAGATATCCAAATCAATGTTTTTCCAACTAAAAACAGATTTAAAAGTTTGCACCAGGTTTGAATTCCCTTTATTTACCTGGGCAATGCCAGGTAAATTTGCTAGTATCTATAAAAGAGAAAATGTGTGTGTGTGTGTGTGTGTGTGGTCAAATAGTCTCTACCAAACTATTCTTCCAATTTTTGGTCAACTTACTTGAAATATCATATATAGAGTATTCAGACTCAGGGAAAGCTTCTTAATCTGTTTTAAGTTGGAAATTAAGCTGCTAAGGGGTTAAAGTTAAAAGATTGGAGCATTGCAGTCTCTACCAAACTACCCTGTCAATTTTGGATCTAAACACTTTAAATTTGATATATGGGTTATTTGGACCTGGGAATTATGTTCTACTTGTTTTTTCTGAATAAATCTCCATCATGATATTTTTACATCTATTCTTTACACCGTTTTCATTTTTATAGATATATGTATGAAACATTCATCTCATCCTTAAATATATTCTTTACTCCATTTTGATTTATATACATATTCTGTGTGAAACATTGATCTCATCCTTAAATAAAATATTTAGATGTAATTTTCTATTTCAAAACATGTTTCAGTGTTTTTCTGAAAAATCTCCATCCTGATATTTTGACATCTATTCTTTACTCCATTATGAAACATTTATCTCATCCTTAAATGAAATATTTAGATGAAAGTTTCTATGTAGAAACATGTGTCAGCATTTTTCTGAATACATTTTCATGCTTAAATGTGTGTGTGTGCATGTAATTATTTTTCTTTATCTACTTTCTTCGATTGGTTATCATCAAAAAACCTTATTTGGTTCCAGTGTCCGTCCATGTTTGGTCAATTGGGTCACGTATTTAAAGAAAATCAAGCTGAGAATTTCTTTGGGAAGAAGTTCATTGCAAAGGCCTTTTGCCAAAAACACTACAGAACACTGACCTTGCCAGAGGTCACCACTCTAAACAATCAAGTCTTTTGGCTCGCTTTCTTTTCAGAGTCTGGCCAGACAATGAGACTTAGGAGATTTTTTTTCTTTTTTTGTAGTTTTCTTGTTGTCCAAAGACAATGCCAAGTTAACATTTACAGACAGGCAGACAGACAGTCATCTTCCACTTCAGTGGAAATTGGCTTTCGTCAAAATCTCTTAAATATTAATTGGCATAAAATGGAATTTTAACATTTTATAATCTCTGAATTTGAGATTTGATTGTTTTTTTTGTTTTGTTTTTTTTTGGGTGGGAATCCTTGAGACAAGGCTTAATAATTTGTAGTTATGTTTTTTTTTGTTTTTGTTCTTATATTTATCTTTGTTACTTTCACGATCCTTGAGATGGGGCTTGATAATTAGTACATCTATTTTTTGGAATGTTGTTTTCATCCTTATCATTGTTGCCAGTGCAATATTTGAGATAGAGCTTGATAATGTGTATCTCAGCCAAAACATAAAACTGGAGATGAGAGTAGAAGTCAAAATAATTCGAATGAAGTTAATAATCAAGACTCATCTCGTAAATTCAAACAATCATTAATCAATAACTTGTATAATTTACTTCTATTACATCTGAACAGTAAGTTGGTCAGAAATTTTTTTTTGACAATATATAAATATATATATATGGGTTCAAGTTGGATGGATGAGTTGCACTGATAATTTCTTATAAGGCTGAAATAGATCTATATGCAATTTTCAAAATTATTTATTAGCATTATTTAAAAACAAATATGGTTTACTCATGATGCTAAGCTACAGCTCATCAGTACAGCTGCACAAACAACAAATCTTCCTCTAGTCAGGATTGAAACCAGACCAATTATATATATTCATATACACACATACACACACACAAACGCACACGCACACACAGAAAGATTTAATTTTGTGGTCAAATTGATAGATAGATATTTTTTCTTATTTGATTTGTTTTTCTAAAATTGTAAATAAATTATTTTTTCAAAACGTGGGAAGCAAGGCCATGAGTAGATTCTGAGAATAAAGAAAAAATATAAAGAAAAACATTTGCAAATGAATTGGAGGGAACAACAACACCATTTTACTGATATAATTATCATTAGTGCTTATATTATAAAGGATATAATTATGATTAATATTATTCAATTCCGTATATCTATTTACAGAATTATTACTATTATAATCATTATTAGAGTTTTTAGTGTTTATATTATTAATGATATAATTATTATTATTAATCAATTTCTGTACATCTATTTATAGAATTATTACTATTGTAATTTTTTTTTTTTAATGATATAATTATGATTATTCAATATCTGTATATCTACTCATAGAATTATAACTGTTGTAATTATTATTGTATAATGATATAATTATGATTATTATTCAACTTCTGTATAGAATTATTACTACCATAAATTATTATTAGTGTTTATATTATTAATGTCATAATCATGATTGCTATTAAATTATATATATCTGCTCATAGAATTATTACTAATGTAAATTAATATTATTGTTTATATTATTAATGTTATAATTATTATTTAATGATATAATTATGATTATTATTGTACAATTTCTGTATATCTGCTCAACAACAACAATCAGAGTCTGTTTGTGGACGGAAATCGATTTATTCTAAACAGAACTAAAATAAAAGATGGAATTTATTTTTAGGGAAAACGAAACAAAATCAAAACAAATTCAAAGAAAACGTTTACATTGAATTCACAGAGAATTGTGGTTAGGGTGAACATTGTTCATTCCCTATACAGACACACACACAGAGATGTACACACAAACATGTGCATACATAGAGGCACAAATACACACCTACACAGACAGAGACGCAGACACATGCGGGTACACAGACACATACACAGCCATGCACATACACAGCCATGCACATACACAGATACAACCATGCACACACATACAAGTACAGACACGCACACATACAGACAAACAGACTTTCTCACACACACACACTGGCATGCATTGATACACAGGGATGCATGCGCAGACAATTGCACGCACACAAGAACAGACACACACAAAAAATATTTGCAATTCCAATGAATTAATATTTATTAAAAATAGCAAAATATTTGCATGAAAAGACTTGATTCCATTGGAGAAGGTATTAAAAGATAAGAAAACTTGCAATTCCAATAAATAATGACATTTATTAAAAATACCAAACTCAAATAGCTATTGCTTTCTTTGTTTACTCATGAAGTTTATTAAATAAAAAAAGACCTAGAAGTTAGATTCCAATCTTTTTGATGCTTTTTTTAAAGATTCGCAAACCATTCAAGCATCAATAGCGTTAAACAATTCAGGATAAATTTTCATTTTCGTTTGTAAGATGTTTTCATTTAAATAACATTTTCTTCCTTTTCATTCATTCAGGTAGATTTTCAAAAAAAAAAAAAAAAAAAAGAATTAATACATTAACTGCTTTCCATGCAATAGAATACTTGCATTAAATGGAGACTTAGAAACTACTTAGAGCAGCAACGAAATGCTAAAATGGCTGGCCAATCATGTTACATTGGAATTCTTTTTTTCATCAATGCAGACAACAATGCCACTAAGATTCATAAACCAATGAATAAAAAAAATCAATAAATAAATGTATACATTTGATTTGAGACCAAACGCATCATATCAATGCAATTTGCAATACCCTCTGCTTCATTCAGGTGGAATAAAAGAAATAGGAAGCATTACTTTTGGAACGATCGAGTTATCTGTTATCCTTCAGCTAGATGAGTTACTCCTCTTGAGTTGACAGGCTTCATCTACACAATCATTTTTAGTAAACGTTATCTTTTGTCCACACTTAATTTTTTTAATAACACAATATGCACTATTTAATCCATAACGGGAGAGAATGTGGGGATTCATACCTTTCCCAAGGTTATAAGTCCAAATTTGAATGCAAACGGAATGACTTGGATTTGAACTCGCGTATTACAATTCTGAAGTTCAACTGGCCATCCACTGGCCCAGGGTGATTTACCCAACTGGGATTTGAACTCATAATCATTTGACTCCAGAGTCCAAGCTTACACCACTCCTTCACATTTGCTGCAAGTATAAATAAATAATTTGGCCTATCAATTATTAAATGTGTGAATTTTTTGGTTTGTGTTTTATGGCATATCAACTCTTTTAGGCCATTTAATGCTGAGAACAATTGTTCTTTTTTTATCCACACAGTTTTTTAATAACTCAATATGCACTATTAAATGCATGTCAAACTTTTTGCGTCATTTGCGGAAAGTGGATGAAATGGTTTTGACTGGGATTTGATTTGTTTTTTGTATGTGTTTTACGGCATATCAATCATTTTAGGCCATTTGATGTTGAGAACAATCATTTTTGGTAAACGTAACTTTTTGTCCACGCAGTTTTTTTAATAATACAATATGCACTATTTGATCCATAGCTGGAGGAAAAAGATTCATACTTTTCCCAAGTGTATTAGTCAAAATATGAACACAAACAGAATGACTTAGATTCGAACTCGCATACAACGATTCCGAAGTTTGACTGCCTATCCACTGGGCCAAGTGGATTCTCTCTTTGTTTTGTTTAATTGTTAAGTTAGAATGCAAAACAATTGAAATAACCCACTTTTATTTGATCTTAAATTTGTTTGTTTGTTTATTTTGTTTTAAGGCATATCAACCTTTTTAGGTCATTTAATTCTGAGAACAATCACTTTTTATAAAGGTCTTTCTTTTTGCATTAGTTTTGTCTTTTTATGGCATATCAAACTTTTTAGGTCATTTAAGAGCAATAATATTTTATAAACATTCTTTTGTCTATATGTAGTTTTTTGAATAACACAATATGCATTATTTTAAAAATAGGGAATATAGAGATTCATATCTTTCCCATGAGTATTAGTCCATATCTGAACATAAAATGGGAATATCGATAGAATGACAGATAATTGAACTCTTGTATTATGATTCCAAAGTCTGAGTGCATATCCACTGTCCCAAGTGGACTTCCCCTATTTTATTTTAAAAAGATAAAATAAAAATGGCTTTGTTTGGCCAATAAAATGTATCAAACACAGACAGAAAAAAATCACCAATATTTAGACGCTGCTGTAGCAAGGATTTGGCAGAGAGAATTTTTTAACAAATTTCCCCCTCCCCCCAAAAATTGATAATAAATAATATGAATAAATAAATAAAAAGAAAAAAATAATTCAAAGAAATAATATTAAGATTCATAAAAATGGGGCCGAAATGATTAAAAAAAACATTAGATGCAGTTATTTTATTCAATTTTAGAAGTATTGTCTGATCTTGTACTCATTTTGTAATTTCAAGTTTTTTTTCTGTTTAAGAAAACTGCCATATTTTTTTGAAAGCCAAAAATTATTTTAGTAAACTGCGGAAAAAAGAAAAAGAAAATGTTTTTAATCTCCTTTGCTTTCTTGAACAAACTTTTCATAGAGTCCTATACAAATGCAAGACACTTTGTGACACACACATGCACTAGCATATTGATGTATAGATAATCAGCCATCGACTGTTGAGACTAACTTGACTGGGGGTGGAGGTAAACATTGACAAGAGCAGATACAACATAGAAAGGAAGATGATAAAATAAAAAGAAAGAAAATAAAAAAGAAAAGAAGAAAGAGAGAGGAAGGAAGGGAGGATGAGAGAAAGAAATAAAGAAAGCAAGAAAAGAAGAAAGAGGAAGGATTGAAGGAAGGAAGGAAGAAAGGGAGAGAGAAAGATAAAAAGAAAGAAAAGATAGAAGGAAGAAAAAAGAAAGAGAAGAAAAAAGAAAGGAAAGAAAGGAAGGAAGACAGAAAATAAGAAAGAAATAGGAGAAAGAAAAATAAAGAAAAAAGGAAAAAAAACATAAAAAATAAAGAAAAGAAAAAAAGAACATTACAAAAAACAAAGCACAACCAAATCTCAATGCCAAGACCCCAAAAATTCAAGCAAATATATATGACCCGCCCCCTGCCTTTTATATCAATTCTTTTTTTTTTTTGATTCCTTGAGATGAAGCTGTTGTTGTTGTTGAGCAGGTAGACCTCTCCTCACCCGCTCAGGCTTGGATTGGTCTTCCTGTTATATAGTGTCTGAGACTCCCAGTTCTCACCCTTGGGGGTAACTCTAATCAAGGACGTTTTTCTTTAGCTCGCAATTTCAGTCGTTGTGAGGGAAGGGGTGGCGAAGAGGGAAAGTTTTTCAGTTCAAACGCTTATTGAATTTGACTTATCATGCCACAAACTGCAGACTAGCCAGGTACAGTACCTCATATTCCTAAGTGGTCACATATTTTAATACTGACCAGGTCCTGTGTTGCTTAACTTCAGTGATCTAATGGGGAACCGGTGTCTCCAACATAACTTGACCGTACTTTGGATGAAGCTTGAAAGATAAGCATCAATCAGCCAAAACGTTGTAAATTTAGAGATGAGGACATTAGTCCAAAAAATAAACATACAAATTAATTAAGCACACTATGTACAGTCAGCTTAACAGTGGTCAATGAAATGTTGGCCAACCGTTGCACAGGTTTGTTTGTTTTGTGTTTTACGGCATATCAACCTTTTTAGGTCATTTAATACCGAAAACAATAATTTTTGGGGATTCATACTTTTGCCAAAGTTATTAGTCCAATTATGAGCACAAATGGAACAACTGGGATTCAAACTCGCATATTATGATTTTGAAGTCCGATTGTCAATTCACAACCCCAATGAATAATGATATTCATTATAAACAGCGATATATTTGTATAAAAAGGCTTGATTCCATTGGAGATAGTATTAAAAGATAAGAAAACTTGCAATCATTTTTGATGAACATTTTTTTTGTCCACATATAAGTTTTTTTAATAACACAGTATGCCAATTTAACCCATAACTAGATGGAATGTGGGAATTTGACATACTTAAAGGCCAGCCAAAATAACTTAATAATGGAAAGACTACAACAACAACAACACATAAGCAGACAAAAAATACTTGACTACCTGACGAGGCACATCGATATGCCAAAACCCAAAGGGTAGTAGTCAATATATATATGTAATGAATTTATAAATTTACAAATATTGAGCACTCTACTTTGCAATAAAGTAAATACATTTGTTCTCTAACCACTCTGAAAGTGGGGATGGTACTAAACTTTATATATAAAGTATCCATGCAATGCATACCCTTAACTTGTACCCTTGTTTAATCTGCAGTCTTCTTTGCAATGCATACCCTTAACTTGTACCCT
>JAYKTE010323992.1:0-20405 GCA_036873565.1 Xipholeptos notoides | reverse complement strand
ATATATACTTTTGATTTATATTTATTTTTATATATTTACGTATGTTTCTAGGATTAGTGTGTTCACATATTGTGATTAAAAACATTGCTGTGTACTGAGTTTATAGGGAGACATTTCTGTTTTCCTTGTCTTCGTAGACTTTTTCTTATACAGCAGCCTAATGTTAAACCTCTCTCTTTCAAGTTAGGCAAGTTAGCAACAAATTGTAATGCTCATATTCTTCTTGTTTCTAGAAGAAAAAAGTGCTCTGACCTTTGTGCAACAGTATCTTTTGTATTGTGGGTGGCATTTTACATAAATTTACTTCATTCTTAACTCTTAACCTTACCCACATTCAATGACTGTGGAATAGTAATGAATTCTATGACACCCTGTCCATAGATCAAATCTGTTGTGGCTGGGGTTTACATACACTTTGTTTTCCTTCATATGCCAGTATGACTCCACATTCCTATGAAGTAGTTACTTGTTTTCTTTTATCTTTTTATGCTTTTAATTTTTTATTGATCAGAATTTTTGACAACTTAAATGTATATAATTTGATTGTTGATTTTGAAAATGAAATTTTGAAGAGGCTGCAAGGAGTTCCTTTTTTGACAGACCATTTTAAAACATTATTTTAATCCCTTCAAATAGCAAGTTTTTTTTGTTTGTTTTTTGTTGGATATTTTCATTAAATGTATTTTTTGTAGCTTTACCAAACATTGCACTACAGTTAATGGTATAGGTGCACTTTGAAACTTCAGCATTCCTTCCTTCCTTCCTTGCAGTAATGGTGGAGTAGTGGTAAAAGCTTGGACTCAGGAATTGTATAACACGAGTTCAAATCCCAGCTTAAAACCATTACATTTACTTTCAGCTGTCTCTGGTAGATGAGGTTCGTTAACTCAGGAGAGTAACTCATCTAGGTAATGGGCAATACTGATTATAAAAGCCCAGGGCTATAATGAGCATGAAAAACTGGCCTTGTGCCTAACTTGGGTTTGTTCTCGACCAAGTAGATATATCTTTCCTTCCTTCCTTTCTCATTTAACTCCACTGAATATTTAATTTTACATCCAATGAACGTTTAAATAAACCATAAACATTAATTTATGATTGAAACATATTCTGACAGTATATTTATAAATTAAGTTAAATGCCTCACAAATTATAAATTGAATGAACTTTAATGTAAAGTTGGAAATGCTAACTATATTGATGAGTTCTAATAAGAATGAAAGACTGTATAGTGTTCTTAATTCTATAGAATTGTAATATATAAGTTCAAATCCCTATCAAGTCATTGTGTTAATTTTCAATTGTTTTGGGCTGATAAGGATTATCAACTCAAGGAGTAACTCCTCTTGGTGTATATTTATGTATTGAAGACCAAACATGGCTAAATTTTTTAGAAATTGTAGCTAAACACATTTTTGTGATCAAATATTATATTTAATTCTTTAGATGCTGTGGTTCATTTAAATCTTTAAAATCTTCTAACGGATTTTTGTTTAATTTAGTTATTAAGTTGGTCAAAGACTAATATTTACTATGATGCCATTTTCAAACTGCACGCTGTAAAGTTAAACATTATAATTAAAACTGTAAATGAAATCTGACAATTATCTTAATGAGTGATAACAATTTCTATTACATCTTAAAATTCCATCATTTAAAGTTATTAGAAGTTAGGACTCTGCCAAAAATTGGCATCATCTGCTAATTCGCATTGACAAGTTTTCCACTATTATTTAGATAAAATGCTTGAGGATGATTTCCAGGCTAGATCATATCTTCTGCTTGGGTAGTTTAATATTATTTTGAATCTCAAGTTTGTGACTTGTTGAATTTTTTCCAGTGCTTAAATTAGTCTAGACTAGAATAATAGATATATTAAATGAAGATAATTGGAATGAAAGTGATTGTATCATTTTTTTTTCACTGATAAAAAGGCATTCTCTTGTGAAATGAAACATTTTTTGTTCTATTAATATTTTACATTTTAATTCACTTATTTGTTGAGTACCAAATTAGATTTAACGCTCTTTATTGAACTTTTAGAATAATTTTTAAATAGTAATTTAAGATATAAAATATAAATACCAACAAAGTATAACATACAAAATGAGATTTTGTATGCGTTTTAATTCATTTCATTTGTTTCTCTATCTTTTTGTAAATGGTTATTATTATTAAAATCTGTTTTCTATATTATTCTACATTGGCATGGAACAATTACTTCGAATAAAACAGTCTGAATTTGTTTTAAGTCTTTGTCAACTATTTTTCTTTTGAAATGTTGAGTTGGGTTCATTCCAAAACTTTAGATAGTTACTCTTAAAACTGTTTTTAATTTTGACATTTTAGTCATTTTTTTCATGATAAATAACAATATAGTGCCTCTTTAAATGTATTGAGTGTGAATAAGACTTTTTTTTTGCTATTTCCTCACAGCATAGTTGATGATTTGGTTCCTCATAATCTTTAATCTAACTGAATGTAAATATTCCTATTAAAATCTACTTGAAATACATGTTTTCAATTATATAGCTGGATCTATGCAAGTTTGTTTAACCCAATAAAGGTATGATTATTGATTATTCATGTTAATCTATTCAATTACAAAAAATTAGATTGAATTTTAGAAATTGTTACAAATTTGAATATTTGTAAGTTCTGCTTTAAATTATAATCTACCTATAAATAAGTTTGTAAATTTGAAAACTAGGCATTTAAAAAGTAGAGCATTTCCTATTTATATTCTTCTTTAGTTTTCCTTTAGTAATTATAAAATCATTAATTAAAAAAAAAAAGGGGTTGTTACTTATCATGTGGTGCATCCAGTATATTATTTTTTCATAAACTGAAATTTAACCTTCACTGTTAAGTACATATACTGTAGAGTACATTAAAAAAGTTACCATACACCTTTATTCTCAAAATAAAAGAACATTTCATGTTCTAAAACTAGAAAACAAAAATGTTTAGAATAGTCAATTGTTGAGAATTATGGCTGACTATTTATGAAGTAGATTTTATTGTTCAGTTTCAAAGAAATTTACATTGAAAAGACTGCTTCAGTGTGGTGTTAATTTCAAATCCATTTGAGAAAGGAAGGTAGACTGTGACTTTCTGAACTTATTACTAAATATCACACATTCAGTTTCTATTTTAATCTGAATAAGTCTACTCTTAAAATCCAACCAATTACCCTTCTAAAATATTTTAATGTATTTTTTTCATCATTCTAATAATATCCAAATGATTACAAAAGTTATTTTGTGAAACTTTTTAAGAAGTCATTTCTTGAAATAAAAGTAGACAGCATCTTAACCACTTTTATCTCAAATTGTAACTTTTTATTGTTTTATTTTTAGAATTAAATACTTAAAAGTTTTTTGTTTAGATACTTTTTTTAATCTTTTAAAGCCAACTTTTATCTGATACAATGTGTCCTACACATGGCTATCTGAATGGCCTTCTCTTCCTGCTATTTTAGCTTTGGATGTCACATAAATTAGTCTTTCTGCTTTATATGCAGAGCTTTTCCTGTGGCCCTTGACATGCCCTAAGTTTCAACTAGGAACTGGTTGGGAGAGTAATGTCGACTTTCCAGACCTAAACTTGTCTAAAGTGGTGCCTAAATGAAAGACAGTGTAGTGATTGGGTTGTTGGTGGGTTGTCCCTGTGTGCCTCATCTTTCTAACTTTCCTATTGGTCTGCCCACTAAGTCTGAAGAGATAAGATTTTTCTTTTTTCTTCTTCTTGCTTCAACTACCCCTTTTGTATAAGTATGAGGTGGCACTTCAGAATTTATAGGGGCCACAGGTTAGGAAATATGACCACTGAGATTTTGCAGAAAGGGATGAATGTTTATGTTAAAGCCTTCTTTGAAATGGATGTTTGAACCATTTCATTAGTTGGAAATTGAAGTGACCTGAGCCATCCCACCTTCATTAAGTCTAATATATCAATGAAGTCTGTGATGTTTCACTATTTTGTTTTATTGGTGACCCTCCCTAAACATGGGAATAAGCCAATAAGTATTTCTAGTGATTCTTTCAGTGTCCAACTCTATTTAACATTTAATTCTTGGATTGATGTATTTCTCCCACATTCCCTTTCCTTTTCAAATATCTTGGTCCGTTTCTGCTTACCTATCTGTGTTTACTATAGTTTATTTAAATGTCTTTCTCTCTCTTCAAGTATATGTTGACTGCTTCATTTAATAGCTGATAGCCAACTCATTAAAGAACATTATCTAAAATTCCTCCTCTCACTTGAAATTTTCAGATGACTTCTAAGATCAGCTTAAAGTTTATGTATGTGAAAGCAAACTTGTTATTTAAACCTGATTCAAGGGTTTTTGTGTTAAATTGTAGATTTTCATTTAAGCAAACATTCAGGATTCTGTTTAAAGGAATATATACAATTATGCAATGGATCTTATCCTATGCAATCACCCCTAATGCTATAAGTGGGTGACATTCAGCACAATTGTTCATACATACTCATACACAGTCATTAATAACAGGTGGTCACTGATGAAGTGGGTTCACATACAGCAGCATTTATTGTATATATGAAAATGTCTATATGTTACACTCTGTATTGGTCGGTCAATGTATCTTTTTCTATATCATCCTTATGCTTACATATGTACGTGTCATTGTATTTTTCTTTCACTTTCTATGTTTATTTTCCTGTAACTTCACCAGTCAATGTATACTCTCGCAAACACATTTTTTTCAACCTTTCTGTACTGGTGTGAATTAGATTTATTTCACATCTCTCTTAATGCATACCTGTGTGTCAAGATGGTTTTCCCTTTGTATCTGTTGTGCAAATGGTCTCTTGTCTCCCTCAGTCCATCTCTTTAGCCATAATTGCTTCTAACTGCACCATAATTATTGTTTCTACAGTTTCTTAAATGCTGCCAACCATTTTTCTAGCCTGTGGAATATTGTAAGATTTATAATTTTGTTCTTTATTCTCTTTAGTTTGGATAATCCTGTCAAATGTGTTATTAAATACCAAAGAATATTGGTTGTATCTTGCTGAAAGAGCTTTTAGTCTTAATTGGCATTAAACATTAAGTTTCTAAAACCATAATAAAAAGCAGATTAAAATCATAAACACTTTTTTTTTTTAAGTCTGTCCTGAAATAATTCTTATTCCTGACTGATTCTACCTGCAGGTTTCTTTCTAAATAAGTAGACATTTTTCTTTATTTTCATTTTACTTTAGTATGGACTTTGAATTCTTTGTTTTATTGTTTGCACAATTTTTTCAAAGCTAATAAAAAGCATAAGGATTCACTTTTCTGTTTTTATAATATCAAATGATTATAAAAGGAGGATTTAAAACATAAATCGTTTAATAGCCATGCTCAAAGCAAAAACATAAAAACTAAAATTCTTTTTTTAATCCTGTTGATGTCTTTTATCAAAAACGTTGATTGAAAATCTAAAAGTTTAAATCTCATGTTCCCATTGTTAAGGCTCATTATTAAAAAACATGTACATGACTGACCCAATATGGCCCACATTACATGGATTTGCTTATAACAGTTTTATCATGGATTCCAAATTATTACAATATATACAAAGCAGTCACAGGCAGACTCCTATTCTGTTTGGTCATAAGTCAAACAATTCTTTTACTTCAAAGTTAGCCATAGTAAAGTTATTAACAGCATAGAAATCTGCCTTGCAATACTAAACTGCCCAAGTGTGACTGCAGCTCTTGAGGGTTTAACTCCAGGATTGAATAGGCTAGGATTATAGGATATAGACAGGATTCATGTTCCAGATTTGAAATCCATAATGAAATTCTAAAAAAATCACACACTGCAATTTAGCAAGGAGTTAACATTGGATTAATTTTTAAAGAAGAAATCACCAATAAATATCATTGGGTAAACTTTTTCACCACCCTCCACCTAAATGGTTGATATGCCGTAAAACACAAACAAACAAACAAAACCTCCACCTAAACCTTCATTACCATAAGGTTTGGTTTTCATTATAGCATTCATTCCCCTAATGACTATTAATGACCCCCATTAAACAAGTTACATTGGGTCTGTAGTGTGTTCAAGTTGTTAAATAGACTTTATGAAAGCCACTAAAAAAAATGTAGAAGCAACAAACATTAATGGCTTATGTTTATAGGTTGCTGTGGTACTTTTTTGATGGTTAAAATCATAGCATAAACATATTAAGGGCTTTATTAAAATATTTTGATCATAAAATATTTATAAGAAAAAAGCTCTGATTTTCCAGTAAAAAAAAATGCTATAATTTGATTATAATAAAAATATACCCAAACTTCTATGAAATATTTAACTAATCAAATTACATATTTTGATATTTTAAATTTAGTTATTTATCAAATTATAAATTTTTATGAAAATGAGCAATTCTTTGAGCGTTAAGGATATAAAATATATTGCTTCATAATTGGCTGCTGGAAGGATTTAAATTGATAAGTGGAATATAGGTATTCACATAAAAATGTACAAACTTAAATCAGTTATTGATTGTATGCTCAAATTTTGTGTGATTTAATCCTAATTCAAATGCTAAAATGGATTTTTTTTAATAATTAGTTTTATTTAAACTGTTTTAGTAAAATAATAAACTTATCATTTTCTATAATTTCAACATTAATAGTACAACACGAAATTAAATCAATACAGATTCTTATAAATCATTGGTATAATAAAAGAATGGAATAAGTGAATATAGGTGGTTTAGTGTTAGAATGTTTTACAGATACATTTGTGGTCTGAGTTCTGATATTCAGTTGATGTTAAGTCATGAATTTCATTTTACTTTATAATTTGTTTTTGTTTTACAGCATATCAACCAAGGTCATTTACACAATTATTTTTTGATAAATGTTCTTTTTTCATCTACATGTAGATTTTTTAATAACTCAATACACACTATGTAATCCATAAATGGGGGTAATGGGGGGTATTCTTACCTATCCCAAGAGTATTAATCCAAATATGAACACAAATGAAATGACTAGTATTATGATTCTGAGATCTGACTGCCTACTCACTGTACCAAGTGGACTTCCCTTTACTTTACAGTAATATTCCATTTGAAAACCTTTTAGTTAGAGAGAAGTACAGACAGCTTTTTTTTTTTTGGTGTTGGTGAAGAGGTTGGTTTTTATTTTTTTTTTATTTTTATGTGAAGTAAGGGTTTGGAAGTAAAATCTAAACACTTCATACTGAATCTCTTTTCTTTTTCTATGAATAACAAAAAGTCTGTGTTTATCTATCTTTTATAATTCTATTTGACTAATTAATATTTATCTATAACAATACATTAGTTTAAGGGTGATTTACAGTCTTTAAAAAAGTAATTTAACTTGTTTCAATGAAAGGAGATTTGATTCTGTAAAAAAAATAAAAAATTTAATGAAAATCATGTGCCAATAAAATGGATGTTTTTTTGTTTTTTTTTAATCGAATTGAGATTTTTTTTCTTTTCACCTGGTTTTGTGACTGTATGCTATTATTACTTTGGGAATGATTAATGATTTGTTCATTAATCTTGTGTTATTTTGGATATTTTCTATTGTGGAGCAAGACAAAAAAAAACAACAACAAAAAGTTGATCTAAGATTAACAACTTGTGTAAGGCATTCTTCTTATCGCATGGTTCTGCCAGACCCGTATATAAATGGCACCCGTCTTTTTGGCAAGATTAAAAATGCATACATATACATCATCCGTCTTTTTGTAAAAAGTTTACATGTATGTATGTATACATCATTTGATTCCAAGTGGTTAAGTTTGTCAAGAGTTACTGTTATCCATGAAAATGTTTGTATCTGCCAATTACTGTAGTCTCCATGGACCTGAATTTGCTTTTGCATAATCATCAGAATAATTTCCATAACCATAAAAGTGATAATTCTGATTTCTGTGTTTAATAAGTGGAAGAAAACCTCAATTTCCTTTTTTTTTCTCTTTCTCTCTTCTGGGAGTAATTGATATTTGATTATTGTTTTCATTGTAAGAAAGAATAGCCACTATGCTTGTTTACCTTCTTGATTTCTGGTTTATCTGATCATCTATGTTCCATCAGTACATATTGATTAATAGTGATTGAATGGACATGAGAAGGAAAAATAAACAAAAAAACAAGTTAAATTTACAGGGAATTTACAATGAATCTTATTAGTTGCTTTCAATAGAAATGCTGATTTTTTAAAGTTATCCCGGGTATCTTTATTGCTATTTCGCTTTAGGGAGCAATTTATTTACTTTTTCTGGGGAAGTTGCTCTCTTTAAATTGTAATAATGTATCCCCTTGCATGGGAAGCTTTTAAAAAATATTGAGGGTTCAACACTGATAAAAGCGACTGGAGTTAGGCAAGTTGTTACCCCCCACCCATATGTTGACTTTGAGCCTCACACTCATTATTGTTCTAAACCAGATTTGAATTATTTCCCGGTTTTGACTGGGAGTGCATTGCCCCTTTAGCGGCTATTTTTCTGTCTGAAAGCCAAATTGATTTTGTTCGTCATGTCCAACTACTCCATATATCAAATTTCAAGTCTTTAGACCAGAAATCTTACATATTACAATTAATTGAAACAATTTCTTTTTAAAAATAGATTAAAAGTCAAAAATAATATAGTCAAATTTTGTATTTATACTGGAAAAAAGAATTTAACCACAATTCTTTTTAGTGTTGATGTAATCATACTCATGGACAGCAACCATCGCATTCTTATTGCTAAGCGACAACATAATAAAAATGGCTTTAATGATTATAGATAAATTAATAGCAATTTTGATAATTGATTATTATCGAGGGTATTATAATAAACTCCCAGATGAATGTACTAACGTGTAAAATTTCAAGAAAATCTGTTCAGCCATTTCTGAGTCTATAAGGAACGAACTCAGACACACACACACACACACACAAACTTCCATTTATATAATAGTAAAGATCTGTTTGAGCACAAAACCAAGTTATACACAAGGCTTGTTTTACATGTTCATAAATTACCTGGACTTTTTAGAATCAATGTTATACTTCACCTAAACAAGTTACTCTCCTTGGGTTGACAGGTCTCATCTATCCAGTCTTTTAGAATCAGCATTATCATTAGACCTAGATGAGTTACTCCCCCAAGTTATCAAACCTCATCTGCTCAAGACAGCTGAAAGTGTTTGTAAATATCTATGTTCAATTGTTTCTATATTTGTTCAATAGCATATTTGTACTCATTATTTTTATACAGAAACTATTTTTAAAGCATTTTTTGTTGTAGATGAATTGTTGAAGAAACTCTTGTTATACAATTCAATCCATATCTGAAGTAAATAAGGGGATAAGCTATAGTTTTATGCATTAAACATAGTAAGCTAGCTGTTCTTTGCTTTTTTGCACTATAATTCCATATTCTTTACAACTAGTTTCTATAAAACATTTTTGGCATCAAGCCATATATAGAAAACGATTATAAATGCATTAAAGGAACATTTGAATATAGGGCTTCATATTTTCATAAGCAGGTACTTTTAAGTTGTAAAGTTACCATGACCTAGAAATAAGTATGAAAAGCATCATGATGCCACATATTTGCCATTGGAAATGGGTAGAGATTGATAAAAAAATCTTGTCTCAAATACTTATATCTTGTTATCTTTAGATATCAGAAAGGAAGGTGTGTTGGATATGAGAGGAATGGTGTACTTTTCTTGTGGACCACCTGCATTCTCAATATATGAATGAAGTCCACCACCAAAACCAGTCCAGAAAGTGGTAATAGAAGAACGGATTTGTAGATGCTAAGAATAAAAGAAATACAAAAATAAATACTGCTGGGTTACTATTTTGTTTAGCAGCTGTTAGTTATTGTATGTATGTTATCTCAATTACTTTAGCAATGCACAGTGATTCATTTGTTGATTCTTGGGAGATACAGCTGTTGGACTCTGCAGAAAAAATCTATCTATCATTGTGAATTATACCAGAACAAAACTAAAGTCCTAGGATTTATATGTAAAAGTTTTCTTTGGGTTCTTTCTTTTTTTTTCCCTTTTTTTTCTCTCTCTTCTCAACTGTCCTAGGAATGATTTCTCTCCAATTTTTGACAAGGAAAGAGGAATAAAAAAAAAAAAAAGAAAAACTTAGACTCAATAATTTGTGTTATTTTGAATGTTCAAATTATTGTTCTCATCTCCCTTATGTGTGAAAAATGTTTTTAGTCCTCTACTTTGTTGCATTTTAAATTCAGGAATTTTCTTTTCAAAAATTATAAACTTCCATAAAAACTTTAAACTAACAACCTTAATTTAGATCACCATTGACCTTGACTAGGTACAAGGGGTTAGTTTAATAGTTATTTTATCTGTAATGAAGATCAAACTGGAAACTTTCTGATGATATTCCACTGAAAACTACATGAACTGAATGCCTCAGTATCCAAAAAGCCACTGATCCTAGTGGACAAATCAGAGTAAAATTGTTTTAACTTGCAATGTTTATCTTAACACTATAGAATTAAAATTCTGTATGGGTTTTATCTGTTATATATACTTAACATAAATTAACTTCCATGGATTAAATTAATAGTTTAGATCAAAGTCTCTTGAATATTCCCAAATTCAGTCAAGCAAACATAAATGTGTATTTTTTTTAAATACTGTTTATTGGACAGGAGTGGGGTGGGGAATAATATTTGGAAGAATTGAAATAACATAAAATAAATTATTTTAAGAAACTAATATTATAGCATGAATGATTATAAACTTGGGTGTGTAATCCAATCCAATCCAATCTGAGAAATTAATTCAAAATTTGTAAATAAAATCTGATCCATTTATATTTGGAAAATATAATTCATTACTTCTTATAATTTTGAATTGTACTTTTAACGAAGTTTCTAAAAGTAAATCTCTAAAATTAGATTTATATATTCAGCTTAAGAACATGTATCATTGCTCAAACAAGAGTTGATCAATTATTATTAATAAATAACTTTTAGAGAAGTATGACAATCCTTTTTCTCATGGTTTTAGTTCAATATAAATACTACTTATTCAATTCTTCAAAGAAAATTTTTACTAATGCATGTAGCATTGAATAATTTGGTGAGAGTTAGTTATTGAAATCTGCAGGGAATGAATACACAGATTATGAAGCCTCATCTCAAAGGATTAAAAAATACAACTACAAAAAATACTATTTTATTTGAATATCAGTTTTTCTATGGCAAAACACAAATTGATAAATTTAACAGTTCCATTTCCCTTTTGTAAAATTGTTACTTAATAACTTCTCTCCGAGCCAGATTTCCAAATAGGAAGTGAATTCAAGAAAAAGGAATGAGAAAGCAGAAGACCGAGTTTAAGTCCTGGACTGTTCTGACACTTTTGTTAAAGGCTTTTAGCTAGGATAAATTAGTTTTAGTTATTTAATAAAGAAGTTAATGTAAGCGAAATGCACCTAATAATTATTACCTCCTTAAGGGGATTACTAAATACTTGCACCTGTGTTTAGACTAAGAATTCATATAGAATAAACTAATTTATAAGAAGTTTTGTTGTTTATCCTCAACTCTACCAGTGTTCAATTCCACTTCCAGCAGGAAAAAGGTAATCAGTTGCAGAAAAACAAGCCACTAAGAATCTAAGATCTTAGGTTACATAGAAGAAGTATTCAAGAACTTTTTAGAGATAACTCTCCACAAAAGACAAAAGTAGTTGACATGGACAGAAGATAGGAGACTAAAAAAATGGCTATCCAACAGATATTTGATTCTAGAGGAGATGAATGATCTCTAACATTTAAAAAAAAATTTACATTTGATCTTTTTAAAAAATCTACAGTGCTTACTCAAACAATATCTAATAAAAAAGTGTTGGTATAAAAACCTTTAAAAACCATGACCATTTGATTTTTACAAATTATTCACTAAAGGAAAAGTTTTTTTGTTATCATTGCACTACCTAGCTCTGTATTCTATTATTACTAGTTCATATGTTCATTAAAAATATCAGGTTTTAAAAATTAAAAAATATATCTTTTAATATTATTATTATTTATACACTTGAAACAATTCTTTTGTGTTAATAGAAATTATTTCTATTAGTATTGTTATGGTGGATTTACCCACCCTTACACAATGAACTCTTCCTCTTATGTAAATGTTAACTCTTAGAAACTGGGCAAGAATCTTGAAAGTACAATTGTTCCACCAATTTTCTTCTGATTTGTGCCAAGTATTGACCCCTATACCCCACAACATTCTGGTGTTGAGAATAACGCAGGACCACAGCATTGTGGGAAAAAAAAGTTTCAAAGGTCCACCACATTTAGTTTAAAAAAATATATCTTTTGTATTTATTCTTATACTTTTCAATTCTATTTTCATTGCCAAAGACACTGCTGTAATTGATTTACTCGTTTATAAAATTTACCTGTCTGTCTTTTTTGGTTCTGACTGAAGAGAACCAGTTAGTGTCCATGGCCAACATCATTGCTCTTTTGGGGCCATTTGGTCTTCATAATTATTTCTTTGCTTGTGGTAGTCTTCTGTCCAAGTTTTGTTATGTTTTGGCAGGCCACTCTGTTGGGGGCAAAGTCAGAAGCATGCTTAGTAGACATTGATAGATCTAATTTTCCATTTCTCCACCTTCCTTCTTTTTCCCAAAGTATTGATTTGCATCTTTACCACTTTGTGTGTGTGTGTGTGTGTGTATATATATATATATATATATATATATATATATATAAAAAAGGGTGTTGATGAGTGGGAGGTTGGATATGTTCAATCATTCCTTACATGCCAAGTACATGTTTCTGAAAAGGATTACCCTTCTTTTTTGATAGTTTTTTTTCTTTAATATTTTTTCTACTTTTTGATCTTAAAAAGAAAATACTGCTGAGCTTGCTTATTAAGTTTACAAAACATTTGGTAACTAACTGGCAACCAAGCTGGCTTTATAAATATCTAGCATTTGCTGGCAAGAAAAAAGTTTATCCTTTTCTTTCTCATTTTTTTATATAGAAAAATATAAATTAGTTATTGCTTTGGGAATTTTATTCTTATCAGCCAGCATAAGTGCCTAAAGAATTGTCGCTTTGATTTTAGAAATTTTAAGATTTTTAGTTGTACTATATTCACTTTTAGAATCCTACTTTGGAAAAAGATGAGATATTCATTACTCTCTACCTTATATCTTAAACAATTGAAAGCTTTTTAAGAGAAAACCTTTTTATTTCTAGCTAAATTTTTTTATATATGGTTATTGTATAGTATTACTGATGCTGATTAAGAAAGGACGGGGGGACTCGTCTTGTGGTGCAGTTTGAAAAATTGAGTTTTGACATGATATCTCACCATTGGTTTCAAAATACAATTTGAAGACTAGTTAAATCCATAATTGCTGGATAAGAGGTTAAATATTGTTAACATCTTCTTTAGAAAGAGATAAAATAAAACGATAAACATTTTGTTGAAAAATAAAATTCAAGATAAGTACTAAAGATAATGATAGAAGAAATGATTTAAAAAGCACTGAATTGACTTTTATTAGTGATGCATCAGTCTGCAATGAGACTGGAGTCAACTTTTTGCTAGTCAATATTATGTTGTTGCCGACGGCATCAGAAAAACAAGAACATATTTCATAAGTTTGGGAACATTTTCTCTTTTGACAATAACACCTCTTACAAAATAAAACAAAGAAAAACTTTTCAGCTTATTGAAATTATTATTAATAAAGCAAGGATACCCAGTTTTGCTCTGGTGTTCCTTCATTTTAACAATGGCTCATATCATTGTGTTGCATTTCCAACAAATGACCAACATCAAACTAAATGAAAATTGGAATATATGCATACATCTGCATGCATGTGTGTGGTCGTGTATGCGTATATATTTATGTATGCATGTGTGTGGATTAGTAAACAGTTGGTAGTTCCAGTGTGTATTTGACTGCTTTAGATCCAGTTAGGGAAGGAGTACTTGGTCTAAAGGTGCTGATGGGTTTAAGTATTGGTTAAAATAAATTGCTGTTTCATGATAGTTCTTGAAGAGAAATTTTTTTCAATTTTTCTCAAATGGTTACATTTTATTTTTAGCATCATTTGTTTAGGCCTAATATGCACTTATTCTCATTTGTTATGCCATGCTCCAAGCAAATTATAATTTATTGATACATATTTATTATTACTAGTGAATATGGAAAACTCAGTGGTAGGTAAATTTTTTAAAGGTTAATTATTTTGTCATCCAAACAATATCTTTTTTATGGTTATCTCCCTTATCAAAATGTGTAAAACATCACACTTTTCCTGAGGTTTAGAATTATGTAATTTTTAAGAAAGTTCTATGAAAAACTGTACTATTTTTTGTTCATATGCATTTTAATCTATTAAATACATTTAAACATATTTCAGCTTTGATTTTTGTAAATCAAAACCTATCTCTCCAAATTTGATAACAATGGACTTAGGCTTTGAAATTATAAAAAAGGAGTTCAAATCCCAGTTATTCTATTATGTTTATATTCTGTTAGATGTTCTTGAATAAAATATGGATCACCTGATTCCCTCCATCTATAGTTTAAATATTGCAACTACTTACTGAAATGTCTCAACAAAAATGACATCTATAATGATCCTCAATATTAAATGACTCCAAAAGTTGATATGCTGCCCTAAAAAAATAACAAATCAAATAAGCAAACTATTAATACAAATAATTATGTTAAAAAAGTTGATTTGATCTGATTAATACTGCGTCATTAGTATGATGACTTATAGACAAAACTACAGAATTGTAGCCATTTTCCTTTTTTTTCTTTTTTTTTTTTTAAAGAAATCTTTTAGTAATTTCAAAAAATTCTCTGATAAATTCTGATAATTCTCAGATTTTTAAGTTTTCATAATCATTAGAATTCATCCAAAATTTATTCCTATAATTTAACTTCATAAAAAGTATTTAGAGAACTTGCTTCAGTGAAATATCTGGATTATTACATCTGCCTTTAATTCTTTATTAGGTTTTCTTTCAGATTTGTATTATGGTAGAAAATTAATGCCATGTGACACGGCCACTGAGATTCAAGAATGCTCACTCAATGCTGTTTAACAACTGACATCTATTTACCTACTCAGACTTCGGATTACATTAGGCACCATACTTATCAACATGATATTGCCCACAGTACTTACGAATTATCTGCCAACTTGCTTGGAAGAAATAATTTTTTCATTCTGTATATGAATTTTTTTTTCTTTGTTTAATCCATTATTATGAAAAGCTGGTTTAGTGTTTTTGTCTAAAAGATCTTTATATTCAAGGAAAATGGTTTTAAGCTCTTGAATATTGTGACATTTTCTATAATTTTTTTTGTTAAACCTGTCACGAAAAGGCTCAAGAAATGTATAGTTTTCTACTAATTTCATCCAATGAAAAAGTTGAATAAAGACTTTTGGTTTGAACTCATTTATACTTTTTAACTTTAGAAATTAAAGATAAACATGGTGGCATGTTTAATTTTATTTAAATCAAAACTTTTTTTAGATTAAATATGTTTTTGAATTTTAAATCATTTATTCCTTTTCTATATTTTTCAGGTGAGTTACTTTTATCATTTTCTAAACGCAATCCATTTATCTCCATGAAAAGGTAAGTTATCATTTTTTACTTGAAATTAGGAAATTTCATTTTGGAAGCTTGTTTTTCCTTCTATATTTTTTGGCATATCTTATTGATTTTTTAAAATTTATTTTTGGCTTGTATTTGATCAAATTGTTTTTAATAAAAGTTAGGCTGTGTTGTCACCAGAGGAAAAAAATTACTTATAATAGCCTGTAAAAGCAGTGGAAAAATTGTGTATAAAATAAGAAATTTTTCTGTAAGTTTTCCCCAGTTGCATTAATTTATTGTTTCAATCTTAATCCACAAATTGGATGCTGAAATTTTGGCTAGCTTTTTTCGCCAAATCTAACCTATCATAATTTAGCTTTTACTTACTGTGTCACTAGTCAATGGTGTCAATGATAGTTTTATTAATAATTTTTTCTTTTTTACTTATGTGCAACATATGTGCTTTGGAAAAGCACATTCAGGGAGTATTGACATTCATTTACCCATTTTTTCCTTCCACCCTAAGTGTAGGTCACAGAATGCAAAATTTAGAGTGATATAGACTTATGGGCCAGCAGTCTATAACTTGAAACATCACTATGAGAACATGAGAAAGGAATACTAAAAATTGTTATTCTATTTAATTATTTGCTGGGTTAGAAAAGAATTATGTGCTTTCATTAACAGCATTAATCAAAAAGTAATCTTTTTCACTCAATGAAAATCTCTTTTTCACTCAATGAAAATCTCTTTTTCATAAAACTATTTGAACATACTGATTTATTAATGAGCAATAAATTACAGAATTTTGATTGATTAGAGACCATGCAAAAGCAGATAAGACAGAAAAAAATCTATATGATCAGAGGTGTCTGTAGAGATTTTGATATAAAAGAATAAAATATCAATTGATTCTTTAAAAAATTGACTTGTATTTTATAGTTATTTCAACTTTAAAAATCTTTGTCAAATACTGTTTTAAGTAAAAAATAATATCAATGACTAGTCCATGTTTTATATATATATTAGGAAAGTGGAAAATAAATCCTGACAAGGTGTAATAAAAACAAATTTAAAAAAAACAACAGAACATGGATATTGTTAGATTGAGCAGACACTATAGAATTTTGGTAAATGAAAACCATCATCAGGGGATACAGATTAATTATATGGGATGGATAGAAGATGTTTGAGATTGAGAAAATTAAATAAGTGTTTGTAGTTGTTAACATTAAGTTTGAATTTGGTGACATGAATGTTTTTGAATATCATTCATAATCTCAATATTTGTTTTTAAAAACATTTGAGTAATAAAGATGAGTAGACAGAAATCTATTCTTTTCAATAAAATCTGTGTGAATATATATATATATCCATATATGTTTAGAAGTAGTTTTTTACCAAGGTTTGGCTCCAGGAGAAAAGATTTCCCAACTTGTAAAGGTAGTAAATACAGCTTCGCAATTGTATTGAACAAAGTTTATTCATTATCACTTTATCTCAACCTTCTTTGCAACTCCTGAGTGCACCATATATATATATATATATATATTAAATGGAACATACATTCCGGCAGTAATATAAATGATGAAACCGTATTATAAATTAGCATCAATAAATGAATAATAGATGTTCCCATAGATCAATGGTTTAGGACGTAGTCTTCTATCATTGGGATCGCGGTTTCAAGATGGATGAATTGCACTGACGATTTCTAATAAGAATGAAATAGATCTATATGCAAATTTCGAAATTATTTATTGATGTTAATTTAAAATAAATACTGTTTAATCTTATATAATAATAAACAACCAAAATTTGAATTAAAAGTATTAAAAAGGAAAATTAAAGCTTTTTAATGAAATATAGTATGTGTGTGTTTGTGAGTATAATTTATTTAAAATATTTCTCCAAGTTCTTCACTCATCCAACAACGAATCACTTAATACTGTAAAAAGAAATGATTCATTAGCATTCTTCATCTATTGTTTGCCACACTACAATAAAATACCCAGGTCTTATTTTTTTGGTGGGTGTTGTCTCAAATTGCAAAGGAAAAAAAAAAAAAAAAAGTTATCTCTCGGTTGCTTAACTTGTCATCACAAACATCTTGTCAGGCTCTTTATGTCCCCCACCATCTCTAATTTTTTTTCTTTTTTTTTTTGGTTTTGTATGTGTGTGACAATCACTTTTGGAATTTTTTGTTGTTTTGCCATTCAGCAAGCATGTTCTTCATATTTCGCTAGTGGTGCTTGCTTTCTTTCTTTTTTTTTAAAAAATGCTTTTCGCCTTTGTTCCCTACCTTCCCTCAGCAATTATGTGTACCTGACAATAGTTTCTTGATCCTGACATTGTAATGAACTACAATACTAAAAAAAGGAAAAATGCTGGGACATCTTTTCTCCTTGAGTAAACCCGATCTGGGGTGGGAGCAAAGTAAAGTAGGCTTCATACAAAATCTTTGTAACCTCATCATTCTGTGTACTTGATCTGCTCTGGCTCACTTATTAATAATTTTGAATAAAGAATAGAAACACAACCATGGCGGGTTTGGAGTGGGGGCATTAATTGACAGAAGGAGTAGAAGAGAAAATATTACAATATTGATTAATCAGTGATTCTACTATTTGAATTATAAAAAGAACTTGGTATTTTTTGGGGATTGTTAACCTTTTCATCATGTTGGGCTCGCCCAATAAAAATTGTCTGAATTAATGATGACAATCATCAGATATGAAATAAAGCAATAACAAGCATTCCAGACTAGCTGTAGACGATTTGTCTCTCTATGAAAACCTTTGGATTTACAGCTCTGGTCAAAAGTTTTACAACACCCATAGCTCTGTTTAAAATGATAAAATAAAATAAATAAATAATGAACCAATAATGAAATTATCTTAACTGATTGCAGTCTTTTTATACTGTTGTCACATTCAGTTATTCACTTATCTATAATAAATCCAATATAATCTGAAAATATTATTAAATTTTTTGAGTAATGTGATATGGAACACACCTAGAGCAACTATAAAGTAATTAGTAATCTATCTGAATTTCGCCATTTTGTTCATCAAGGATGCACAATTAAAAATATTAGCTTCTTGAAGCTGACATTGTAATTTAATTCTCTTTGAAGAGGCTACTGTAATTCTTTTACTTATGGTGAAAAGTCTGGTACAAAAACTCTGTTAAATAACAATTTACATAACATGACATTTACTTTATATTTATTCATGAAGAAAAAAATTTAAACTTTTTGTCAGGATGTATCTGAAGTATATTTATATTTATATTTGCAAAATTTGATACAAAAATTGATCCATTCTATTTTGGAGTTGATTTTTTTTTTTAAACAGATTTTAAACAATTTTATTTTGAAATGTATACTTCAAGACATACAGGTTTGATTCCCGCTGTCAATTTACATTTTCTTAAGATAACCACTTTCAATGTTTAAAGAAGGAAAAAATATGATTTACCATTACCATTTTCAAACAAATTAGATTATATGGTAGACTTGAAGAGTCACATGCAAGTACTTACAATTTGGGAAAAAAGAAAGAGAGCAAAAAACAAAAGATAAAAGCAATAAATACATTTAAAACCAAAAAGAAAGCCAGTATATTGAATACAAATATAGTTAGGAAATACTATTCATGACAATTTTATTGAAATATATTCTGGTTTACTGGAGCTCATACAGTTGCACAACTCACAGGGAATAAGTTACAGTTTTAAACTTGATTTCTGCCAAACTTGCTCATCATTAATTGGTAAGACAAAAGCTTATCCTTTATCAAGGATATTTATCTTTTGATACACAGAGGTTAAATTCTGGGTAAGAGAGTGACATTTTCCTCTTATCATAACTTTTTAGTACTTCTAAGAAAATATTTTTGTTGGTTCAATAACTACTAAATTGCTCTCTCAGCAATAAAAATTAATCTCTTTACTCTCTCTCACATATATATGTATGAGGTAGCATTTTTTCCTTTAATCAGGTTTTATTAAAAGGAAGAGATTAATAAAAAAAAAAAAGATAAGTAGACTGAACATCTCTGTTCTTTTTAATGAAACTTAACTGAAAATATAGATATTAGGAAAATTAAACCGGTTAAAAGTGATAAAACATGTATGATATTTACTTGGTCGAGCACCAACCCAAGTTTGGCACAAGGCCATTTTTATATGCTCATCCCTGGGCTTTTGGAATTAGTGTTACCCATCACCTAGATGAGTTACTCCCCCGAGTTAACGTGCCTCATCTGCCCAAGACAGCTTAAAGTGAATGCAATGGTTTTCATTGGGATTTGAACTTGTGTACTCCGTATCCAAAGACTAAGTTTTTACCACTGCTCCAACCTCGCTAAAACATGTATGATTGATTAGTATAGCCTTTAAGTTAACAGATTTTAGCAAATATTAGTTTCTTACATCTGTGTTCATCAGGCCAATTTTTTTTGTTTGATAATCACGCGGGCAAGAAATTGACAGTTCTTAAAGGCAATCAGTGGCACTGTCTATGCTAATACACTGTATATTTATGTTATATGTCTAAATGTTAAAAGAAATAAAAAGCAAGGGATAGTAATAGCCTTTTCGTTTTTAAAATATATCTTATTTTTTCAATTCAATATTTTTAATTGTTGATATTTCTGGTAATTACTGAGAGATAATAGCCATTTCATTAAGCTAATGTTTCTTAAAATAGAAACCTTGTTGTTTGTGTTGATAAGTGCTAAGGCATCTCTTTAGACAAGCAATATGTGTGAAATTTCTTGTC
>JAYKTE010323881.1:0-11166 GCA_036873565.1 Xipholeptos notoides | reverse complement strand
AGAGAGAGAGAGAGAGAGAGAGAGAGAGAGAGAGAGAGAGAGAGAGAGAGAGAGAGAGAGAGAGAGAGAGATAAAAAGAGCAAATGAGTTTTGGAAATCCCAAATTAGAGACCAAAAGAAGGAATGTAAAAGTAAACCAAAATATGAAAAGGCTAAATCAAGAAAGTGATTGATGGCAAAATATATTCTCTATTTATTATTCGTATTTTGATTTTCTTTGGTTTTTGTATCTATAAGAATATCTAATCTTCTTCTTGAGGTACTAACTATGTAATCATATTTGTAGACATTACCAAAGGCCATTATCGGCTCCCAACCCCAATAATATTTTTGTTTTCCAAGTCTCCATGAATGTCTTTATTTGTCAAAAGACAAGGCACTTTTAAGCAAAGACTTTGTGAACTTACTTTCTCAGCACTCATTTTAAACAATTAGATTATATGAAGCAGTTAACAATATATATATTCTTTCTTATTTATATTATTTCTATGAAAAACCAACATAATGAATGTACATGAAAAAACTTATATAATGCATTATTTGTTTGAAATTTTGTGATAAAGCTTGATATTTATTGCCATATATACAGCATTACAGCTCAAATGCCTAATGACTTTCTTTGGATGTTTCTTGTTGGAGTCAGGAAGTTTCATGTTGTGGAAGCCCACTAAGGCCAATGGATAGGCAGTCGGACTTCGGAATCGTAGTATGCGAGTTCAAATCCCAGTCGTTCCGGCTGTATTCATATTTGGACTAATACCATTGGGAAAGGTATGAATCCCCCACATTCCTCCTGCTATGCATTAAATAGTGTATATTGTGCTATTCAAAAAAAAATAAGTGTGGAAAAAAAAAAAAAAATGTTTACCAAAAATGATTGTTATCGGCATTAAAATGACTTAAAATGGTTGCCTATACTTATCGCCATGCTTAGGTCCCCCACAGACCCTGCAATTGTGGGGGTTGGGGGGCTGCATGTCTCCTTGCCTTTGCAAATATATCATAATGAAAAAAAAAAATTAACAAACGAATTATTAGGATTAACTAGAAAATTATTATCATACTTGTATGTTGAAATATATATCTATCAACCCATCCTTTTTCTTTCTTATCAATATTTTTATCTCTGTTGCTGAACAAGTGACATCAAACTAGTATCTATATGCGAAGGAGTCAGGTGAATATATATATTTCATAAATATTGATATTTTTTGTTTTATGTAAATAGCCACCTGCATTTTGCAAAATTCTCTTTATTTCTAGATACTTTCTTTAAATGATCATAGACAAGTGAAAATTCATGGATATAAGAGATTCAACATTTTTGTTAACTTAAAGATTAATTTGCTTTAAAAGAGGTTGCTTTACAAGAAAGTATGTAAAAAATAAAACCCTTTTTTTATCATATAGTAAAATTATTAATTGAGTATTATAAGAATGTAATACCATATGGACTTATTTTGAATGACAAAATAAGTATAAATTATAAGCAAAGAATCAACAAATCTTTACATCTATTTCTTTAGATATATCAGATATTATCTTTATTCAAGTTATTCAGACTACTATTCCCAACCTCAGTGTTATATTCACAATATTTTGGCTGATGTGCTCCTTGGCCTCCTTCAATTATTATTAGAAGTTTATGGAACTTTCATATCAAAGTCGGGAGACTTTGTCAACTTTACTGTTCATTTATTTCTTCAAAGTGAACTGTCCACATTCAGTAAGTATTATCTGGTATTACGTTAATCTATATTAGATATTCTTTAGCTATTTTTTCCTGCAGTCAGGATTGAATCTATCACCTCCAGATGAATGTCACTTAGAAGTTGCATAAACCAATGATGAGGACTGAATGACTTGAATAAAGATAATAATCAAGACTCATCAAATAAATTCAAAGAATCAACATCAGATATTGTTAGTGGACTTACCTACCCTTAAAATGGTGATTGTTTGTTTGTTTGTTTTAGTTTTACAGCATATCAACTTTTGTAATGGTGAACTCTTGCCCATCTATAAAGACATAAGGAAGAAGAAGAATATATCTACTTGGTTAAGCACCATCCAAAGTTAGGTACAAGGCCAGTTTTACGTGCTCATTATATCCTTGGGCTTTTGTAATCAGTGTTGCCCTCAAACTAGATGAGTTACTCTCATTGAGTTGATGGGTCTCATCCACCTGGGATTTTGGAATAAGTGTTATCATTATGCTTAGATGAGTTAATCTCCCAAGTTAACAAGCCTCATCTGCTCAAGACAGCTGAAAGTGAATGTAATAGTTTTAACTGGAATTAAGCTTTTACCACTACTCCACCCTTGCTGCCTAAGAAAAAAGAAGCAGACAGTTTTTTTCTTGATGCTTCAATCTGCTGTAATACTCCTACTGCTAAACATGTTCTTGCTACACTACAGTTCACCCTAGCTTCAGGATATTAGTCTGGTATCTATGACTATGCCCAACAAAGTATCCACAACATTCTGCCAGCGAGTAGTTTGAACAGATATTATTCAGTACAAATGCAAAAATTTATTTCCATAACCCTTTCCACTTATTATGCTTTCTGGCTAATCCTTTATTTATTTAATCCATTTTGGTTTAGGATTATATGACCCCTTTTCACTTTGTCATAAAGATTTTATCATGAGAAATATACTGTATTTATACTCAGACAAATTGGTTTGATAATTCAGGGAAAATAAGGGCAATCAATGGTGTGGAGGCGTATCAATGGTGAAAGGGTCGTGCAGATTTTAAAAGTTGAATTGACAGGTAAAAGTGAGGAGGGGTAGGAGAAGGGGGATTAGGAAGGCTAGGACGAGAGTAAATTGATAGGAGAGCTAAACTCGGGATAATTAACAGCTGGTGTTGTGAAACAGGTCCCTTATTGACACTTCTCTCCCTATCCCTGCCATTTGAAGATTAGGTAAGGATGGGATTGATAATTGTGTAACAGAACTGTTTGAATACTTGCCATTGACTCCAGTCAATTACCTGAATACAACTGAAGTCCAATGGTTCAAGGATTTGGAGCTATACAGGGTGTTTACTCTTCTTTAGATCATTGGTGGCCAGATTATTGAAAATTTGAATTTATCTAATAATACAAAACAACTGTAACAAAGAAAAAAACAAAGATAAAAGAAATTGAAGAAAAAATGAAAAAATAACAAAAAGAAAAGAAAAAAAAATTAAATGAAAAAAAAGAAAAGAAATTGTTTTGCTTTACAGCATATTAATCCTTTTTGACATAAAATGCCAAGAATAACTATTTTTGATAATCATCTTTCTTAAGTAAACAGATTGTTTGAATAGCACTTGATGCGCTATTTAATAGCTAAATAAAATATGGAAAGGAATCTACCTTCTCCAAGGGTGTAATCCCGAATGTAAATACAGCCGAACAACTGGAATTTGAACTTGCATGTTATAATTCCAAATACCAAGTGAACATCCGCTATAAAGAAATGAAAGAGGATAATAACAAAAACAACAAAACAATAAAAAAGCAATAAATAAAGCGAGAAAAGAAAAATGGAAAGAGAAAGGAAAGGAAAAAGAAAGAGAGAGAAATGAGAAAAAAAATGAAACAAAAAAAGGAAGAGAGAAAAAAAAGAAAAGAATAAAAAACTGAAAAAAAAATTCTAAGAATTAAAAAATAAAGAAAAAACAAAAGAAAAAAGGAAAAAAAATTCTCATTTTTGGCAATTTATTGCCGGAACCATTTTTCTGGATAAATGCTTTTTCTTTACAAAACGAATTATTAGAATAACAATAGTGACACTTTTTAACCTAGATTTCCCAAAAGCACAAACTATCATTTTAGTTTGTCCATCAGAATAAACACATACAAAACATTTGGAGATTTATTATTCCTAATATATCATAAAAACAATGCAAGCCATGCTAAATGATCAAGACACCTTAATATACAATATCCATTAATAAAGTAATAGTAAAAGACCATACACATCTTAGAAGGTCCAATTGCATTCAACTTTAAAAAACAACTAATATTATCAGGTTGTTTTAGGTTTTTAATTTATATGGTCTTGTAATTACAAAATAGTTAACTTGATATTAATGGAGAAAAAATCTAAAATACATGAATAAATGATTAAATGTCTTATTTTTGGTCCTGATGATGAATTTCAAGGGAGGTAATTTTTCAAAACCAATTTTCATCCAACAATTGTCTCTAAAGTAAGAGAAAAAAAATATCAAAGTTTTAAAGATCAGAATAAAAATAGTAATAATTAGAATAAGAATATCTGAAGCTATTTTTGGAAATTAAATCTTTCAAGATTGTTCAAACAAGATACAGAAGAAAGTTCTATTCCAACACATTTCTCAACAAGGGAAAGACTTTCAAGAATTTTGAAGCTCCTAGAACCTAGAGTGACAACAGGTTCCTGATGATATAGATAGATACATGGGATGAACATCTCTGCACACTACATTCAATAATACCTTTAACTTGATTCTCAACATCTGAGGCATGTACTTATTGACTCTTGATATTTTTGGTTAAATGTTATCTTTTTTTATTTTCAATAGATGTCACTTCCTTTTCATACTTGATTCGTGAAATTTTTTGTAAACATTGTATTTTTGTTATACTTGAGAAATATTGAGTATGATGCTGGCTATTTCAATACAACGCTGAGTTTCGTGAAACTGACAGAATTTGAGATTTATTCATATTGGTAATTTTATTTGTTTTCACACTTTATGTATTGTTTCTATTAAAACATGAAGACAATGCTTGAAATCACATGCTGAAATGTTCTTTACGTCTCGAATGTTTTCCTGGATTCAATTGAACCATTTAAATCAGTGAGTTGGAAAACATAACAACATCCTTTACCTGACTTAAAAACCTTCATCTTGTAAATTGCAATAAACATGTTATTTCTTTGAGAGTAGTTTTATTTCTAGAACCTACATTGATTCTCCCCAGAGTAGGAGATGTTTGTCTTCACTGAAGTGAAATATTAATTTCTACACTGCACTTGTACAGGAGCTGACCCTAAAGTGTATTCATTCGACACCAAGTATGTTGAGGAATGGGTTGGAATATTTTATGAAGATCATGTTGGACTAAAAGGTTTGAATTGTATCTATTTCTTTTGGAAATAAATACTATACATCCATTTCTAAGTAATTTTGAGATGAGTTTTGAAAATGTGTGTAATTAAATGAAAATTTTATGTCAGAAACAATATATAAAATATCTTTCATTCATGAGCATATAAAAATGGCCTTGTGCCTAACTTGGGTTTGTGCTCGACCAAGTAAATACAATATCTTTCATTCTGTATTTAGGCCTATTTTACTGTTTATGGCACATTAGGAGAGCTCTGAAAATCAGTGGCTAGGATAGAAAACCGACTGAAATGCTATCAATTTGAGCCTCAACAGTTGACTCCTTAAGAAATTAGAATCTTTACTACTATAAATTGTCACAATATATAGATACTATATTTACTTGGTTGAGCACTAACCCAAGTTAGGCACAGGGCCATTTTTATGTGCTTATGCCTGGGCTTTTGTAATCAGTGTTGCCCTTCAACTAGATGAATTACTCTTCGGAGTTAATGAGCCTCATCTGCTCGAGACAGCTGAAAGTGAATGTAGTGGTTTTTGACTGGAATTTGAACTCGTGTAAAACGATTCCAGAGACCGAGCCGTTTCCATTGTGGCCCAGAACAGTAACTAAGGAAAACTCAGAAATGGATATTGCTTAAATAAGTATTGTCTTAATCCAGAATACAGTGAGAAATGGAAAGTGACAGTACTTAATGCCAACATGGCATACTATGGCTGAGACTTTGAGACTAGTACCTTTTAATATATATAAAGTTGGAATTCATATGGTACCCATCTGCTTATCTTCCATCTCTTTCCCAGCTGGTGCAAATGAAGTCTTATGGTTTCATCACTTACATGAAACCTCGAAGCTTACAAGAAGCAGATGAAGCACTTGTGCCAAGTTTAAACTCATACAACGGACAAGAACGAATTATCAATTTTTATCAGTCATATTTAAGGCCTGAAATAAGAAATAATGTAATATTAGTCATGAAAAATTATAAAAACTGAGACCATTCAAAACTTTAATTGTCAATACAAGTTGGTTTCTGCATAACTATGCTTGTTAGTAATGAAAAAGAGGGGCCTAATCTAAGTCAACAAAAATCGGCAAATACTTTTTTGGGCACCTGATATATATATATATATGTATGTATTTTAGAGATATAATTCTGGACTTTGGAATCATGATACACCTGTTCAAATCTCACTTGTGCCATTATGGTCACATTCTGGTTATATACTTAGGAAGGGTATGAATTCTTATATTTCCTTCAGCTATGGATTAAATAGTGCATTTAGTGGACAATTATCAAACTTTATTGTTTTCAGAATCAAATGACTAAGATAGTAATAAAGCTAATATGCCATAAACCAAACCAAATCTAATAAAGGTAAGAAAAAAAAAATAGAAAAAGAAACATTAAATATATAAGAATAAAGATGAGGACAATAGTTTGGGTGCAATATATAAAACCTGATACAAAATTAGAACTAGTAAACATTGTGTGCATTCAATTAAATGATATAAAAATCAAATATAAATTATTTTGATTTTATTAATGAAATTAAGCTAAAAATTCACTTCTAAAATATTGATTATGCGTTATGAATAAATACCAACTCATAAAATATCCTCTTGATAATATATAGAGTCGTCAATTGTATATTAAATGCAAATAAAGTTTCTTTCAGGTTAAATGCATGCACACCCAAATCCCTTTTCTTATTCTTACAATGAAGGGAACTCAATTTCTACCATCTTTGCTATAAATTTGTTCATTTGAATATTCCTAATCATGAAGATATGAAAATGAATCAAGAAGGAAGGGAAGAAAGAAAGATGGAATGAAAGATAGATAGATAGAAAGAACGATAGATAGATTGAAATAAAGATAGAAAAAAAAGAAAGAAAGATAGAGAGATAGAGAGACAGAAAGAAAGAATGATAGAAATAAATAAATAAAGAAAGAAGAAAGAAAAAAGAAGGGATTGTTCTGGAATATTAAATATAATCATCGGAATGGATCAGATGAATAAAAGATAAAAAAAGGAAAAAGGAAGAAATTATGATGTAATATTTATGGCATAACCAATCTTTTATATCAAAATAATACACCCGGTAATGAATAAATTCAAGATAAAAACCAATATTCAATGAGTTAACGAAGACACCATCTCTAAGAGAATATTTTGTGCAATTTCACAATGAACAGTCCCAGAAATAAAATATTTCTGAAATGCGAAAAAGTAATATCTAGTTAATTCATAGCCATGATTGGTCTAACATGAAAATCATATAACACAGTTTGTTTGTGTAGTCTAAATATAAAATAATTAAAAAATTATTTTGAAAAAAAAATTTAGTAAGAAAATGAGGGTAGAATATTTGTGTAGAATCTACTTAAATTTAGAGTTGACACAAAGTTAATCCGGATAAGTTTGTGTAGTGAGTGTCAAGGAATGATCAAAGTGGTTTGTTACAAGCAAATGATTCCAGATTCACCGTTGATTTGGACCAATAATTAATACCTGAAAAAATGAGCAGTTGAGATTTAATAAAAATTACTTAACTAAGTTAACTTAACTAAGTTAGAAACTATTGTCAGCTTTGTAACTACACAGTAAGAATCATAATCACCTGAAGAAGGCCAGAGGATGAGTCAGCTGAAACATGGTGAAAACAACCATGAAAACAGTCTGCAAGAAATTAATACAAACTCTATTGCCAAGTTCACCAAAAAGGTTTCTAAGTTTATCAAGAAAAGGCTAATGAAAGCCGAATATTAAATTGCACAAAATTCCCTTTAGGTCTTTCTATGAGCAGGACAAAAGTATTGTGATTTAATGTTTTCAGAATATTTGAGGATTACAAGTCTTTTAACATAAATCCTCTGCCCAAAGTGACTCAATCAGGGCTGAGTAGACCCTAATACTTCTCTTAGCAAAAGACTTAGCAAGCTTTTACTACTATTTGGAATCGATGGTCTTTTATGGCAATGATGTGGTTCAATGTTTTGGTAATGTTAATACCAGTAATGAAATTTGAGTCGAGTTAAACCATTTTCTCTTATAAGAGTTTTCAAAGTTCCAGTTCTTGTTTAGAACCATTTTATCAGAGTCCTTCTTATAGATTTTTGGCTTTGTAGGTTAACTTGAAATATAGAAAAGCTTGAGCTATGTTTATTTTGGTTTCATGTTTTTTCTTGAGATAAACTTTTTTCACTTTGATTTGAAGGTGAATTTATCTCTTAACTTCAAGGGTTTGTTTTGCTCTAAGGAATAAACAAACATGATTTACATTTTAAACACTATATATCATATGGATAAATGTCCCGCATGATAGACTAGATAATATTAGTTCCAACAATAAAACACTTTGAATAGTCAATAGAAATTTTTATTCTTTAAATTTTCATTTTTTAAGACACTGTAATCTGAGATCAACTTTAAAAACGTCTTAATTAAGTTATTAAAATCTTTAAGTTAAAATATTGGATTAATCATTTATATGTACAAACATTAAAATTTTGAATAAATGCATTAAAATCATTAATTCATCTATTAAAATCTTTATGCAATTCTCAAAATTTTAAATTATTTCATTGAAATCTTAGATCAACTTGAACATCTTTTTATCATGTTTTTCAAATTTTCAATGAAGTCGTTAAACTACTTTATCAAACAACTCATCAAAATCTTAAATCAACTTCAAGTATTTGATAGGTAAATAGAGCTTTTTGATCAAGTTGTTAAGTTCTTTAATTTATTGATTAAAATATTCGATTAATTCATTGTGATTGTTTACTCTACTTCCAAAACATTAAACATGAAGTTGGTTGTAAAACATTATTCTCTTCTTTTGACCTGAAATATTTGAATAATGTTTTCAGGTGAAATGAGTTTCACAGAATTTGGAATTTTTTTTATTGACAGGAATGTTAAAATATGTTGGTTGGCTCTTCCACATATTTGGAACTGTCAACCCTGAGTAATAGTTCTGCTTTTGTTTGGATAAACTGTGCAAGAATGGGGAAATGTATCTGCTGGGTGCTTGCTATTTCATGAAGCCAGCACAGGAAAATTAATGTATGTATAGCATCCATTTAGTGATTATTCAGAACATTCCATTGGCAGCTACTTAAACCTAACTTGATGTAGAAGGTCTCAGAAAATTGGTAAATTTCAAATTGCTGTCGTATTTTTTCAGAAAAACATAATTTTGAATTAAAGATTTATTTTCTATTAAATTTTATATCAAAATAGTGTTTTAAAAGTCTGAATTATATATTTTCAAGTAATGAGACTATAGAAAAACATCATAGCATAATTCCGCCCATAGCTAGAGGAATATGAGCAAGTTCATATTTTTTCCCAGAAATATTAACCCAGAAGTAAATGTAAAGAACTGACAAAGATTTGAAATTATATTTTGCAATTTCAAAGTCTAAGCTGTTACCATTAGTCCAAATATTCACAATATAACTTTTGACAGAAAAGATGAGTACTCGAGAGTATTTGTGGAAATGAATGGCTTTGAGGAAGTGAATAATTTACTGTATGAGAATCCAATAAAATTTTTTGTCAGAGGTATTCATAGAAACAATCACAAGTTAGTAGAGTGGTACCTTAGTTCTCAAACTTAATCCATTCAGGAACTGAGTTCAAAAAGTGATTTGTTTGAAATATTAATCCATTTAACCTATAAGGAACAATGAAAACAGTTTTAATCAATTCCAAGAGAGTCCAAAACGCCATTCCTAACCCTTATCATGAAACATGCAAATAAGTTTGGTATATATTATTATCAAATAAATAAACATCAACATTATAAATGGAAATTATAATGAAATTATAATGAAATTATAATGAAATAGAATAAAACGTTGAGGAAAAAAAATTGAATGAAATGAAAACTAACATCCAATACATCAGCGTTTGGAAAAGGCTAAAACTATTAAAATCAATCATCATTTAATTTTTTTTATTTACTTTTCTTTGAAATCTGATTAGAGTCACATAACCTTGAATTCTAGAAGGCTCTTGAATAATTCTGGTTGAAATTGATTTCTTTCTTAAACAGACAGTAATTTTTGGTTTTTAAAGGCATAAATGAATTTTAAAGATTACTGTAATTCAAAATGTCTGATTTTTAGTAAATATTAAATAAACATTAAATTATTTTAAAACTAATTAGGAGTTCTTAAATTAAAAAAATTAAAAATCACATTCAGTAATTATAATTTAAATTTGTTTGAAATATTTGAAATTTTTTGCTACAGTTTCTTGTCGCATCTCTCATCATATATTCAATATGTTTTCATCACCTGGACCTGATACAAAATCTGGATTTTGTTCCAGAACTGATGCAAAAATTTTTCGTTTTTTTTAGTTTGAGTACTGATTTGTATGAGACCCGGACGTTCAAAAACCGAGGTTCCACTGAAATGAGACTGAACTTTTTTTGTAATAATTAAGTCAATAAAAGCAACATGTTTCTTTAGAATTCTATTTTATTATGTTTTCATGGTTACTATTTTAAGTTCTTATTTTTTGAGAATGCCCTTTTTCAGTTCGAAAAATCCACGAAAAAGGATTTGTTACAAGCAAGGCCTGGAGTAGATTGAAAATTTTATGGATAAAAATTGAATTATTAATTAGAGTGCTTGTTTTAGAACTTTTTTTTTAAAAATAAATAATAAAAGAAGCATTTTAATCAATCATGAAATTGGTTAAACACATACAGTAAAATATCACTGAATGTAAGATGATTTATTTCATTTAAGTTATTTTGATTTCTACTCTCATCTTTAATAGTATCTTCACAACATTTCAGCCAGTGTATCTACCAAGACATATGATGTAGAAGTGCAAGTAGTTTGTTTAGACAAATTCCAAGTGATATTCATCTATGTGTTCAAGGTTCAATCCTTACTAAAGGCAAAAATAACTACTGAATAAATACCTTATATAGTTTGACCTAATAGTTGATAAGCAAGGCTGTGATTAACGACTCTGCAAACCTCGCAATTTTGGGGGAGGCTCATAAGTTACCTAGGGGCTGTAAGGCT
>JAYKTE010323770.1:0-11166 GCA_036873565.1 Xipholeptos notoides | reverse complement strand
AATTTGTCTGTAGAGCCCTGTTATTGGTTTATTCATAAGATTAGAGTGAAATAACATTCCATGGGTTTGGCTAGTAAGTCTTTTATTTGGCTAGTAAATGAAAATATTTAGTTGTCAAAGGTTAACTAAAATTAAATTTGTCTGTAGAGCCCTAACATGGCCTTTTATTTTCAGAATCTATTACTTAAAAAAATGTTTGCCTCATCTTTATTGGAAGTGAAACTTTCTCAAAGTCCAGGAACAAGAGATGGTGGGGTAAGAGATTAAGTACTAAAATAAACAATTACTTCTAAACTGTTTTGCTACATTTATAAGACACTGATCGCCTACTTCCTATAAAATGCCAAGCGTATTAGAATGTTTGAACAGTGCTATTTTCCTCACATGCCAAATTTGAAAAGTTGCTTCCGAATGTTCTTCTAGAAGACGGTCTTGAATAATCTTCTGACTTTTAAAGAGCGAAGAAAGAGGAAGAAAAGATTTGGAAACAGTTTTCTCAAATGAACAGAATAAGAGAAAGATGATCTTAAATGTTATCAACAGTTTCCTGTGTCTTGACATTGTAATTGCTGAGAAGACTTGTGACAAAAGCAAATGACCAAGCCACACAGAATCAAATAATCACTATTAAACAATGTAAAATCATGTATTAATGGTTCTACAGTTCAACCTTGTGATTGGGTTACTCTTTCCAAAGCAGAGGTCAGTTAGAAAAGAAAATCATGCCATTTGAACATTGAAATTAATCTGCTTATTTTCAACTGACAAAGCAAAAGCAAAGGTGAATCTTAATTTTAGGTCATTTGTATTTGAAACAATCAACAAGTAAAAGAAGTTGAGCAAACAGTTTCCCAAGACTATCACTTGCATAATGAATGATAGGAGTTAGAAATTGAACCTATGTTAAAGAACATACTTGTCAGAATTATTAAGCAAGTCTCCTGAAAAAAAAAAAAAAAAAAATTAACTAATTATTGGTGCTGCCTGCCAAGTTCATAAGAAATGATTTCCAGACACAATATTCTAAAAGCCAAGATAGAAACAGTGCCAATGCAAAACTCATCAAAATTAGAAAACAACAAAACAAAATTTTAAAAAAAATAAATAAATAAAATTACACTGTAAGTGAAGCAAAGCATTTTTATAAGTAAGTACATCTAAATATAAAGACTTGTTTAGTGAATAATACAACTTCACAAGTTATCACAATTCATTATCAATAGAAAATATACTATTATTATTATTATTTAGAATAAGACAGATTAGACAGAATTATGTTTACACATAGAATATATGAGAAAAACAAAAAAACACTTGAAAACTCACTACAAGAACAAAAAACTTACTTAAAAGTTAAGAACATAGATACGCAATAAAAACATGCAAACAGCTAACTTTTAAGAAATGCTTAGTGGCAAAAACAAACAAATCTTCCGTTAAAGAAGAAAATTAAAATTAATACTAAATTTCAAGAAAAAAGATAAAACATGATAGATATAAAAATAATAGGAGTCAATTAAGGACATCTAAGGAAGGCCGAAGGGTGATTTGGCTGAAACGTCATGAAAGAGAGAATATTATGGATGAGGAGAATAGTCCGATTAGTACTTTTAGATAAAAAAAAGACTATTCTTGTAATTTATACATTTATCAATCTTTTTCAATTAAAAATTAGTCCAGGTTTTGAGTTTTTGGAATCTTTTCTACTAATAACTACAGAATTAAAAGAAATGTCAAAATCGCAAAATAGTCAAGTAACGACAATAATATTCTTTGATAAAAGCATATCATCATTGGTCACAAAGCCATTGTTTACAATACTTAATACATTTACAATATAAGAGAAGTAAACATGATAATAAAATTGTTATAGAAATTCATAGTAATAAAGCTATTGGCAGCTATTTACAATATTTTAAGTACTCAACTTGATTTTAGAAATACATTATATCTTTAAGTTTCATTTAAAACATAAAAACAAAAAACAAAAGTAAGAAACCAAATTCAAATCAAAATTTGCAACAGAATGAATTTTTAAAATTCTTTTTTTCTAATGCATTTCTTTAACTTATTTATTTTTATTTACATTACAAGCAAGTTTAGCTTGTTCATTACAGATAAGGAACCAGATAAATTTTAGGTAAATAAAGACATTTTTAGATGGCAAATGACAAAAGGAACATCTTTATGCATTTTTTCATGCTTGAAATTGAAAAATTATTCTAGAATTGACATATGTCCCCATTTAATGTTCTTCGTCTTCTTTGCTTCCCACATATTGAAAGCCTTGAAGAAACCCATTCTGGTTCAAAAAAAGCAGGGCTTATTCAAAAGATAATTACAAAGCCAGATCCCATTCTTCTCTTAATTGAATAAACAAACTTTTTACATAATCCGATATTAAAGTTGGCAAGCCATTTTTTTTTTTTCCTTTTTCTTTTCGTAAACAAAACATAATCCAAAATCATTTCTCAAGTGCATTTAAATGTATATTTTCATTTATTCTTTTTTTTTTTTTTTCTCTCTCTGGGTAAAAGAATGGATTTTTTTTGTGGGGGGTGAGAGTTGCTTTGAATCTTCCTGGCTACCTCTATTGCTTCCTACTTGGAGGAAAAAAAAAAAGATCATGTAATGAAAATGATTTGCTTGCATTCTTTCTTTTTTCAGTAGCAGAACCAGGAAATAATCATGCAAAGTAAATTGAAGGAATTATTATTATTATTATTATTATTGCATTGATGATGGTCGACACATGGCAATAACAATGACTTCCAGCCATTAGTTTTCTGCCCAGTGGGGAGTGATGAATCTCATTAAGAATTCTTCAAGATGCTTCAAAACAAACCATGAAAAGATAGACTCGAGTTTTCAACATTTTCAGAAATACACAAACTGGATATTATCCAAACTCTCTTGCTTGAGCAGGAGGAAAACAGAAACAAACAAAGCTCATCATGTGTTTGTTTATTTATTTATAGTTTTCGTGTCATGCTCTTGAGGGTTAAAGGCTAAAACATATAGCTGCATTGGGACTTAAATGCCAGACCGTCAGATTGCCTTCATTATTTTTATCTTAAAATTCTGATACTCGACAGACTGAGTCACTTCTGAATTTTATGCCCTTAATCATTTAAAACTTGGTTTTCAATAACTGAGTAGAACAATTATTTGAAATAGTTTATTTTGTGAATTAATGTATAAAATTTAGGGTGGAAGGAAATAGATGAAAAATAAATAAATAAATAAAAAAAATGAATGCAATATTTAAAAATAAAATTTATTGGTTTTTCGGAATCCTTGAAATGAGGCTTGATAATTTGTACAACTATTTTTCAGGCTCCTTGTTGTAAAGATAACAAGGATTGGGATGAGGACAGCAGTCCGAAAAATAGTTGTAAAATTTATTAGATTTCTTTTTAACCCCATTATTTTTAATAAGCATTCACACCAGTTATATTTATAAAAATTAAGTTATAGAAGTTTACTATCTGGTTTGGTTTCGGTTTGTTTGTGTTTTACGGCATATCAAACATTTTAGGTCATTTAATGCTGAGAACAATTATTATTGGTTAACATTATTTTTGTACCAACTTAGTTTTTTGAATAACACAATATGCACTATTTAATCCATAGCTGGAGGGAATGTGGGATTCATGCTTTTCCCAAGGGTATTAGTCGAAATCTGATCGCAAATGGAACAACTTGGATTCGATCTCGCGTACTACGATTCCGAAGGCTGATTGCCTATCCACTGGGCCAAATCGACTTCCCGGTTTATTATCTGGGTTTCACAATTTGGATGACATCTTCCTGATGATCCCAATAATGAATCTCTCACAAAGAAACTCAATAGTTTCAATATATATTAGCATTGGATACGTAATACACGAGTTCAAATCCCAGAGAAAACCGTTGCATTCACTTTCAGCTGTCTCAGGCAGATGAGGCTCGTTAACTCGGGAGAGTAATTCCTCTAGGTGAAGGGTAACACTGATTACAAAATCCCAGGGATGAGCACATAAAAAATGGCTTTGTGCCGAACTTGGGTTGGCGCTCGACCAAGTAAATATCATATATTAGCTTTAACACTTTTCTTATTTGTTATTGCTTCCCTTCATATGTATTTCATTATATGATAAGTCTATCCATTACTATATATAAGTCCAGCTACAACAGTTAGGGTTTTACCTTTAAAGACATTCTCTTGATGATATACGGATGGTGAAAATCAGGAAGAGAACCTTATTTTTTATAAATATAAGCTTAATATTACAGTATTGAGCACTATTTTATTTATTTCTTCTCTTCTGTATTTACAACACAGAAGATCTTACATTAGGTAAATTTATGTTTAAAGTGTCCAATATCAGTGATGAAGCAGGTGTAGTTGATCAATGTGAGTTAACAGCCTTTGTTGGCTGGGAGTTTCTCATCTGTGCAATCATCAGACCAAAAGTTCTTGGTCTGAATCACAGTTAAGAAATTAAAAGTCACCAAAGCCTGCTGACTGTCTGTGAGAGAGAAAGATATATATATATATATATATAAAATGGGGAGCGGGTTTGGACCAGGGGTAAAAGCTTAGTCTCTGGAATAGTATTAGTTCAAATCCCAGTCAAAACTACTACATTCACTTTCAGCTGTCCCGGGCAGATGAGGCTCGTTAACTTGGACGAGTCAGTCATCTAGGTCAAGGGCAACATTGATTACAAGAGCCCAGGGATATAATGAGCACATAAAAATAGCCTTGTGCTTAACTTGGGTTGGTGCTCAACCAAGTAAATATAATAATATATATATAAAATGGAGTAAATGAAAAGTTACTACAATTAAAATCAAATGCATTAAATTGAAAGTCTAGTGAATTAATGAAATCTTAACTTACAGCTTAGGTTTTTGATGAATTATTTTTTTTCTATTTATATCAGCATTAATATATCTCTAATAGTGTAATGTTATTAGGACCCCTAAGTTGTGTTATCAAGAAGAAAATAGGGCTTAAGAAGAACAACACTAACACAAGAATTCTTGGGATACGAGGATTGATCTTTATTCGACTGGTACTCTGTCCCTGGGGTTAAGTGGCAGCTTTCATCCTTAGCACTGCACACTCTAGCAGCATTTTTCACACCAACTGTCAAAATGCATCGTCTACTATTTCTTTCTGCCCACGTGAACTGCAGCCTCTGTCCCGCTTAATGACCGTCCAGGCTGAGATACCTTTGCAAAAACATTGTATGATTAAATGCATACAACATGGCCGGTCGTTCACCCTTCGGAAAAATCTGCACACCATCTTTTCCCTATGTGGTTTCGAGATTGAACCCCATTACATTACAATCATTTTTTATTAGATAAGCCTCATCACCACAGAATATTTTATCTTAAGTTTTTTGGGGTGTTTTTATTGACCAAAATCCAAAGTAAAACAATATATTTGGATACATGTGTTTAAGTAAATGATGTGTTTCTCGGAGTCAGGCTGTCTGAGAACCATGTGTCACAATTTCAGTCTAGAAAAGTGATCATAAATGTATAGCTCTAGACAATTTACTAAGGAGAAGGATACATATCAGTACTTTTTTCTTTTAGATGCAGAAAGTTTATAAAGGAATAGTAAAACCAACCATTTGATAAAGAACTGGTTTTGTACCTTCTTAACTCATCATGTATGTAACAAGAATTATTAAAATGGAGATTTCTGATGTTAGTTTCAGTGATTCGTTTCAAGCGTTGTATGTAGCTTGTGTGGGAGCCTTCTCTTGCTGTTGTCGAGCAGGCTCCACTGAATATGTTCTACAATTCACTATGGCCAAATCATTTGTCTAATGTCTTCTTCAGGTGATAAGGCAGAAATCAGCAAAGAACACAAACAGAAGCAGTCAAACAACTCCAAAACCTTTTTTTTTTTTTTTTTTTTTTTTTAGAACTTTACTAATTTATTAACTCCTTTACATTTCAACATTCCAACTACACCAACTAACAAGCTGAAGTTCTAAGTGAGCATTATCTGGAGGCAAAGGTTTCAATCCCGCTCAAAGGCAGTAGTTACAAAATGATTCCAACACTCTACTCAGTCATGGTTAACAGAACGAGAGCAGGCTACCTCCGTGGTTTGAAAAAAAGAGTTAAGTTTTAAATTCTGTGACTACTGATTATGACAAGAAGGTTCCCAAGTTTGATTTCCTGAAAACAGCCTAAAGGTTCATTGGCCAAATCCTGGTGAGGTTAAACAATGATAAAGAGGACAAAAGTCCGAAAAATAGACCTACAAACACACAAAAAATGTTTGGTGCTAAATAACAAAAATATATTGTTAACAGCTCTAAATTATTATTGGTTAAATCACTTAGGCATTTTCTAATAGCTTTGTTGTAGAAGTTGATAACTACAAGAAAAAAAGCACTGCACACCAATAGAAAGTGATGTGAATGAGGGACTAGATTTTTGTTTATTAATGTGGGGAGAAGGTTCTTATTGTTGTAAGGTTGGTTTTCAACTTACATATTAGCAGAAGCTCTGCTAATAGACTAATAACAATGAGAGACCACAGCATATTTAGAGCTGATAAAACTAGAAAACTGACAAGAGTATAAAAGTTCTAATGAAGTAGTTTAAAAAGATATTGAAGAGTGTTTAGCTATTTCAAGTTTACAGAGAGAATGATACAATACAAAGCTGCTTAAAAGCATTTTTATTTGATAAAATGCAAAAAGCCCTTCAGGAAGAAATCTCTTTCTTCTGGTTTAACAATGAATAATCCAAAATGGAGATATCCTTGAAAGGAGGGAGAAAAAAAAAAAAAAAAAAAAAAAAAAAAGGGAAAATGCGGTCTATATGTGTGCTCTCAGAATAATCCAGTTTTAGTTTCTAAATGCAGATTGATTTACTCTTTTCATTAGTTAAAAAGAGAATCAGTCGTCTCCCTAACTAGATTTTAGACAGGACACATCAACCAGCATGCAAATGTGTAAGAAAACAAGCAAGTGATTGATGATTGATGATATCACAGTCTGAGGTCATTAAAGAAAAGAAAGATAATGCAATAGAAAAAAACACATGATGAACAGAAAATTCAATTTATCAACCAATTGCTGTATTGATCTGGCATCAGTTCTGATAGGAGAGGCGAGGCGAGGCATTCAAGGCCTTTAGATGTTTGTGTTCTTCAATTGGGCAATAAGAAACAAGCATAGAAAATTTTATCTTGTTTTCGCGAAAACATGGCCATAACTTGACAGACACAAAAAAATGAAAATAAAATAAAAAAAAAAGAACCCCCCCAAACTCATTTGTTGCAAACATTACACAATTATTTCTAATTGACATAATTTCACTATTTATCAAGGAAAATAATACTTTGAAGGTTCATAGAGGAAGGGGTGAAGTAAGGATGAAAATCTTTCATGTCGCCTTATCGATAAAAGAAATGAGGGTCCAGAGAAAATAAAGGGAGGTAATCAAGAATTATTGATGCCTTCACTGAAAACTTGCTACAGATCACTAGACCGCTGTATCAAAAGAGGGGGAAAAAATGATTTAAGAGATTCTAATATTTTATGGATTAAAAAAAAAATGGGGAAAAAAGTGATAATTTCATTTTTAAGGATAATTCCTAATAGGTATCAGAAGAAAAGTTTCTAGAATAAAATCATTATTCAAATAGTTCTAATAAAAATCATAAACTAACATTCTAAAAAAATGATTAAAATAGTGGAAAAAATGTTTTCATTTTCTATTTTTTTGTCCATACAGTTTTTTTTTAATAACACTAACCCATAGCTGGAGGGAATGTGGGGATTCATACTTTTCACAAGGGTATTAGCCCAAATATGAATGCAATGGGAACATCTGGGAAATCGAACCCGCATACTACGATTCCAAAGACTGACTGTCTATCCATTAGGCCAATTCGACTTCGCTGTTAAAATATGTATTATCAATCTTGTTAGGGAAACTTATTTTGTTTTGATTTTAATTGGGATTTTTTTTTTTTAAATGTCATTTACTGATTTTAAATAGATCTGAATAAACCCCAATAAGCTTTTAAATGCATAAATGTTGCTCTGTCTTATAACTTTAAAATAAGCTCTCAGGCGGAATAAGTTCCATGAAAAGGATTTTAATAATGTCAACTCAATGGCTGTAATTAAGACAATCAAACAAATTAGAAGATTTAAAGCAATTAAAAATGAATTCAATTTCAAATAATTTTCCTTGGTAAAAAAGGTATATTTTGTGTCTTAGATAAAAAAGTGTTGAACAGAGAAAAGAAGTCCAAAAGAATTAATCATACTATTTTCCTCATCCATATTATTTTTTTATCTTGCAACGTTTCAAATGAATCAACTTTTGGCCTTTCTCAGGTGTCCTAAATTGACTCCTATTGTTTTTAGATCTATCTATAAACGTTGAAAGAAAATATGGATGAGGAAGATAATCCTGTTAATACTTTTAGAATTCATCATACCTCATCTCAAAGTGAGAAAGAAAATCATAGGGATAAGTAAAATAGTCCAATTAATACTTTCAGAATTCCTCATACCTCATCTCAAAGTGAGAAAGAAAATCATAGGGATAAGGAAAATAGTCCGATTAATACTTTTAGAATTCATCATACCCCATCTCAAGGATTTCGAAAAATGAAGAATGAAGAAGGTTGATATGCCGTAAAACATAAACAAACCAAGAAAAGATTGCTTAGGTTCTTAAATACAAATTAGAAAAAGCTGCAAAAAGATATATTGATATAAAGTAACTGTTATTATAAACTATATTATTAATGTTGTACAAAACATGTGAGATAAGAGACAAGTGTCATTTTGGATATGACACAGTCTAAAGAAATTTTATGGAAGAGAGAGAGAGAGAGAGAGAGTATAATAGTTGATTAGCAGCTATATAAAAATCATAAGTCTTAGACAGCTGAAGTGAACTAGTAAATCTATTCGCAAATTCCTTCTGGCAGTTTGTTTTAATAAATACTAAAATGATTTAGGTTTAACAGGTGAAATTAGAATTACTGTGTATATTTATTATGCAGACTATAGTCCTCATATTTGTATTTGTTAAATTTACTATATCATTTGCTATATAAACACATACAAATTATCAAGCCTCATCTACAGGGTAGTAAACTTAACAAATATAATATAACTATAGTCCGCACGATAAATATAGAAATTACTAAGTTTCATCTCAAGAATTTCAAAAAACAAATTATTGTACTGAGAAAAATTTACATAACTAACATTGGTTATTTTGTACTACCATATTTTGTGTAACAACAATAATGAAAAAAAATATATATAAAACAATTAACACTTTATTTACAATTTATTATTAAACAAAAAAAAAAAAAAAAAGAGGGGAGGCGACATATTGATAAATTAAATTGAAGATTTAGAAAAATTAATTTATTCTTCATCCAGCGTTTTGAATACACAAGTGTTGTGGTCCTCGTGGTCCTTAAGAGGTCACTATATAAATGTAGAGAGTCATGGTAATTAGTACGAGCGGTTAAACTGCATATGTAATCTCTGCTCAAAGGCAGAAATGTCTGGTTTACATACATCCTAGACAAGTCCATTATGTTAATGATATAGGGGCGTAAATTACCCCAGAACAATATGTAAACAATATTCATTGATCTCAACTGATTTGGCTAGTAAATGAATATATTTAGTTGTCAAAGGTCAAGTAAAAGTAAATTTGTCTGTAGAGCCCTGTTTAAAAAATAACTAACTCAATCTCTCCTCAAGTGAAAGGGAAGTGTTAATCTCTTTGCAATTAAAATAAGATAATTCTGTTTTCCAAAGAAAAAAACAAACAAAAAAACAAAACTAAACAAAAAACAAAACTAAACAAAAAACAAAACTAAACAAAACGAAACAACCTTTTTTTAGACATTTTTTAGATGTTTTTAGACAATAAATCTAGGGAATACAAAATCTACTCGGTCGAACACGAAACAAAGTTAGGCACAACTTTACGTGCTCACATATCCCTGGGCATTTTGAGGTCAGTGTTACCCTTCACCTAGATGAGTTACTCGCATTAAGTTGACGAGTCTCATCTACCCGGGTTTTTGTAATCAGTGTTATCCTTACACCTAGATGAGTTACTCTACCGAGTTAACGAGTCTCATCTGCCCGAGACAGCGGAAAGTCAGTGTATTGGTTTTAACTGGGATTTGAACTCGTGTAATAAGATTTCAGAGTCCAAGTCTTTACCACTGCTGCACCCATGCTGGGGTATATAAACAAAAAGATATCCAAATAAAACTATTTAAAAATCAATGAGAAAGCCCACTCAGGACATTGGATAGACTTTGGAATCCTTAAAAAAAAGTTCAAATCCAAGATTTTCTTATAATCAAAGCAGGCTAAAACCATTGGGAAAGATATGAATCTCTATATTGCCTGCAGCTATGGATTAAATAGTGTATTCAAATAATGTATTCATGAGAGAAAGATCTTTATAAAAATTGTTCCCAGCATTAAATGACAAAAAATATTGATATGCTATAAAACAAACCAATCAATGAATGAAAATCAAGTATTTTTCTTATTAACTCACAAGAATTATACGCATTAATCACAATAAAAATTCAGAATAAAAAATGCAAAATTTCCGAATATGAATTGCAGATTTTTATTTATTTATTTAATTTTACCAAAATAATATATTAATATTCTGATTTTAAAAAGACAGAAATATTACTATACAAAAAAAATATGGTTAATCCAGGAAAACCAGAATTGATTCAATGGATGCAATATAGAAAATTATTAAAATCATTTTCTTTTTAAATAAAATCATAATATAATATCAATTTACATTGATATTCACACAGAGAATAAAATTGTTGTATTTCTTACTTTCATTCTGAACAATATCAAGCAGTTTTTAAATAGGAATCGAGATCTGTCTATAACTAATAAGTAGGACTGTGACAATATGATTTTATTAAAGAATATTCTTGTCGATACTTTACTATTTCGCGAGTAAACAAGCCCCATTTTTTTTTTCATATGCTCAAGTCGCGTTGGACACACTGGTTCCCGTCAGATCACCAAAGTTAAGCAACGTCAGTACTTAGATGGGTGACCATTTATGAATACCAGGTACCGTATATAGCGCCGGGATGTGGAAATACCCAGGTTA
>JAYKTE010323659.1:0-11166 GCA_036873565.1 Xipholeptos notoides | reverse complement strand
TACTAGATTATCTTGTCCTTTAATTTTCCAGGTTGAATTTCTTGTCCTTTACTTTTCCAGGTTTAATAAAATCTTAAAAATATTACTTTTCATGCGCGCATTTTTCCATATAATATTTATATGTGTGTTATCCATTTCAAATTTTTTTTTTTTTCGTTTCGTTTCCACTTTTAGAAAATTTCATCTTTTTCCATTTTCACATTTGCAAAATTAAATTTTTTTTTGTATTATGTTTATTGATTTTTTTAAATACTTTTATGAGAAAATTCCGATCAATTTAAACTTAAAAAAAGTGTTATTCTACATGAAGAAATGGCAAATAGATGTTTTTACATGTTAAAAAAAAATGCTACAGTTTTTTTAACGTTTTTTGATATTCTGAAATAAGATAAAGGATATTTTCTAGGATTTTTTTTTGTATGAGTGCAGCAGAAACTGAACTTTAAAATGATTCTTTAGGTCTTAAAAAGAAAAATAATTCGAAACATTTATAAAGAATAAAAATGAAAGAAATAACAAGGCCTTATTTTATTTATTGAAATATTTACGAAAACAAAACGTACATATTTAAGTATTATATTAAAAGAAAGAAAGAAAGAAAGAAATAATTAATTTAACATGGAAAATGATTGCATTAAAAAATCGGAATCCCATTTCAAATCGACAATTCTGCAATTCTGTCCGCAATTCCGTCATCATGGAAAATTGGGGTCCCTATATATATTTTCATTCTGATTTAATTCATCCTATTTTTTGTTCCTTTGTAGATCACTTGCTGTAGTTCTAATGCCCAATGTTGCTCTGGTTCCAACAACGGCTCATCGCCCTGTCCCTGCGAGTCATGCCTACCGAAACTTAAAGACCGCATACATCAAGCGTTTACAGTCACAGGTGCTATTGGGCTATTTTTTAGCTTTACGGAGGTAAACAAAACTTTTTTTTTTCCTGTAATTTTTATTTTTTAGTAATTTTGGGTGTAGTGGGGGAGGGGACGGGATTTATTTATTTTTCAATGATTTTTCTTTTTGTTTTCTTTCTTGTTTTTCCTTTTTTTTTTCTTCTTCAAATCATTTATTTTTACTCCCACTATAGACCAAACCAAATGAAAGACATTTATGAAAAATGATTGTCCAGTGCATTAAATGGCCAAAACAGGTTATGTCATAAAAAGACCAAAGCAAAACAAAAGACATGTATAAAAAATGATAGCCCCCAGCATTAAATGGCGAAAAAAGGTTGATATGCTATAAAAGGACAAAGCCAAACCCAAATAAAAGACGTTTATAAAAAATGATAATTCCCAGCATTAAATGGCCAAAAAATGTTGATATGCTATAAATAGACAAAGCCAAACCAAAATGAAATACGTTTATAAAAATGATAATCCCCAGCATTAAATGGCCAATAAATGTTGATAGGCTCTAAAAAGACAGTGAAACCAAAATGAAAGAGTTTTATAAAAAAGGATAATCTCCAGCAGGTTGATATGCCATAAAAACACAAAGCCAAACCAGAAAGAAAAATATTTATCAAAAAATGATTGTTCTGAACATTAAAAGACAAAAAAGGTTGATATACCATTAAAAAAATGATAGTAAAAGAATTGATTAGGTATTTTTTCGGGGAAAAAATATTAGATTTTCGAAGCATAGAAAATTAATGGAATAAAATGCTTAATTTTTTGAAAGCTTGACTCTTTCTTTGTCCAATGACTGAAATAACCATTGACTTGTTGAGTTGAAAAAAATATGGTTTTGTTCATTATTTTGTTTATTTTGTTTTTCAAAATTCTTGAGATGAGATACGATGAAGTACTAATTGGACTATTTTCCTCATCTATAATATTCTCTCTCTCATGATGCTTTGGATGAATCACCCTTGGGCCAAATCACCCTATGGTGTTCCTCAGATGTCCTAAATTGACTTATATTGTTTTTTGATCTAAACAAGATAGATCTAAAAACAATATGAGTTAATTTAGGACATCTGAGGAACACCAAAAGGTAATTCGACACAAACGTCATGAGAAAGAGAACATTATAGATGAGGAAAATAGTCCGATTAGTACTTTTAGAATTATTTTTTTTGTTTTCCTGTCTGGAAAGTTCTGAATGTTCTTAAAGAAACTGTGTTTGGAATTAGCCAACAAGTCTGTACTGCTGATATACTTTGTTATCTATGAACATAAATGGGTATGTCCCAATCCTAATAAACCAAGGATTCTGTTGCTTTTTGTTTTGTTTAAGCCTCTTGATTCCTTGGGAGCATAAGGCTGCAATGACGCTCCTCCAACGGACTCGGTTCTGGCTGGTCCTCTTTAGTTCAGCCCATGTCAAATCATGAACTCTACTACAGAGTACTCTTTTTGGACCAAGAAGTCTTCAGATGTTGTCATTGTGGTTTCTGTAACTTCCCTCTCTTTTACAGAATTGGGTTGTTGGCCCTATTCTAACCCCCCAGCCTGGAGGACCAGTGAGTGCTCTTATTTTAGACTCTACCCTTCAACCTGACTGGCTTGGGTGGCCCTACCAGGAGACAATCTCCCGCCAGCATAGCTATCTGGGTCATAGAGACACACAGACCCCTATAACCCCGCCAAGGTTGAACTTGCTAGGGGGAGATTCTGTTGTAGGGACATGGAAAAGCTATGCTATTTAAGTAGTCAATACTCAGCAGCTGTTCCTTTCTTTACCCTTGACTACCATCTGATATTCTAACCTCCGTTTTAGTTATTTTTAATTCAGTAACCACTTTAGGTTAGAACAATTGCATTCAACTATATCTTAGATAAATCTTTCATTGTCTCCTATGTGTCTCCTGTATTCATAACTATACTAATCTATAAATTTTAAATTAATATCAATTATATTTAACTGGATCTTATATGAATCTTTCATTGTGTCCTATGTGTTCATAACCATTTGATTTGACCAATTTTAAAGTAATAGCTTTGAATTCAACTAAAAAAAAACATATTATATTTTACTAGATCTTAGATGAATCATTCATTGTGTCATATTCATAACTATGTGGAAGTGAAGTCGACTTGGCCCAGTGGATAGTCAGTAAGAATTCAGAATCATAGTACACGAGTTCGAATCCCAGTTGTTTTGTTTGCGTTTAATTACTACCCTTGGGAAAGGGATGAATTCCCACATTCCCTCCAGCTATGGGTTAAATAGCGCATATTATGTTATTCAGAAAACTAAGTGTGGACAAAAACTAACGTTTACCATAAATGATTGTTCTTGGCAAGAAATGACCTAAAATGGTTGATATGCCGTAAAAACACAAACAAACAAGCTAACAAACAGAAGAGTTAGATATGTCTAAAAGTGGGGTTCATGAACATTTTTCTTTATGATGATGTTCAGGCTATGGGTAAATAAAAATCCCCAGAACTTTCTGGATAATCTTTTTAAATCTTAGCTGAGAATGTTTTGTTTATTTGTTTGTTTTGTTTTTTGTTTTTGTCATTGTGAAATATAATACTTGGTGACTCTTCCCTTTTTCAGATTTTGGGTGTTTGGATTACGGTTCGCTATCGTAACCAGAAAGACCCTTCGGCCAATCCCAATGCATTTCTTTAATGACGGGATTCCTCCTTCTCCTTTTATTTTTTTTATTTTTATTTTTTTTAAATTTGTGTTGCACATTTTTAGGTACAGTAAATGTCATTCCCTTTCAACAAGCTTGCTACTGACCTTTGATCTTTTGACCTTCTCCACTTCCTCCACTTCATCCCTCTTTTCATTTTACCACCCTTCTCCCCACTCTCCAACCTGCTTTTCTGCGTTGTATTGGCAAATGACAAGCCCCCCAGGCTTCAAGCTTCTTTGCATTCCACTCCAACAAAACAACCAACTTTGCCTGCAAAGATCTTTAACTCGATCCTCTGTATCTTAACCCAGTGTTATAATAATAATAACTAGCAGAACCCGTGTAAATTCCATGTTGGTTGAGGGGGAAGTCGATTTGGCCCAATGGATAGGCAGTCAGACTTCGGAATTGTAGTATGTGAGTTTGAATCCTAGTCGTTCCATTTGCATTGATATTCTAATACCCTTGGGGAAGGTAGGAATTCCCACATTCTCTCCAGCTATGGGTTAAATAGTGCTAATTGTGTTGTTCAAAAAACTAAGTGTGGACGAATATTGTTCTCAGCATTAAATGACCTAAAAAGCTTGATATGCCATAAAACACAAACAAACGAACAAACTTACTTTGGATGGCTACAACAGTACTTTATTTCTTCACAGAAACTATAAGCATCTGACAGATTTCAACCCATTATCCTCATCTCATTTACAATACCTTGGATTCTACTCCTTCTGTTCTTCTTCGGGTGTCATAGCACTCAGTCACTTTCTCAGGATTCTGTCATTGTCTTTATGGTTTAGCGGTAATTGTTTTAAATCGTAATACACATGTTCAAATCCCAGTGTATCAGTTATGTATATTTTGCGAAAATCTCATAATTCATAGCTCGAAAATGGAACTGGATAGGCCACAAATAGCGGAAGCCTGCATCCAACATCACCAGGCAGGCCCTTGAATGGAACTTGCAAAGCAAGCGTTAAGTTGGTCTCTTAAAGCAGACTTGGAAAAGAAGTACTGAGGCTGAGTTCAGGGCTGCCGGAATAACATGGGCTGAGCTAAAGAGGACCAGCTAGAACCGAGTCCATTGGAGGAGCGTCGTTGCAGCCCTATGTTCCTCAAGGAATCAAGAGGCTTAAACACATAATTCATAGTCTCTTTCCTCTCGCCTCCTACTTTTGAGTTAAATAGTATGCACACTGCTTGTTAGAATATTTTTGGCATGAATTTTTCCTGCTCAATAGCACAATAAGAGCAAAATGCAAACAACACTATACAACATGAACAACACGACAACCCAAATATTACAATACCACATACCACATTAAAAGCCAATACAAAAGATTTGTGAATGTATGTATGTATGTATAACCCCTAAAGTAGTGCTTTTCAACCTTTTTTATTAGAACAGAACCCAATGGAAACCTTGAACTGGCTAGAGGAACCCCTGTGCAATAATTTGTCTTTATGCAGGATATATTTTCAGCTGTGAATAGTGGTCAATCTCCTCAATCTAATTCAGTGTAACTCTATACTAGAACAAGTTTATATAATAAGAACATATAATTATTATATGTATAAAATTAAACCTAATAGTGGCAGGACTAATAGATTTTTGAAACGTAGCGAGTTTATTTTTGTAAAATTTAATCTGTTTAAACAATAAAACTTGAATTTTAAAGAATATGCAAATAATAATAAAATAGGTTTTTAAAATCGAATTTAACATGTTTATGTTTGTGTTCTAAATTAAAAATTTAGAAATTGGGGAACCCCTGGACTTTATTAATGGAACCTTAAGGTTCCGCAGAACACTGGTTGAAAACCACTGCCCTAAAGACTGGAAGAGCTTGTTTTAGGAATCAATGAAAAATATTTATTTTTGATAATTAGCACCTTCTTAGAATTCTGTCTTGGGGATTGGAGCATTTTTTATCATTTTTTAACTAGATTTTTTTTTAAATCTGCATGAAAAAATCCTAATTTTCTCTTTTTCTTTCTTTTTTGCTTTTTGAATGAAAATCATTTTTTTTCTTTTCTGCATTTATTTTTTCAAATTTTTGTTGTGTTTGGTTTGGGTTCAATTCTATTGTAAAGCAGTCATGCAAATTTTTTATTCAATATTTTCTTCTTTTTTTTTATTTAAAAAAGAAATCAATTTTTATTTATGAATAGATTTTTTTAACTTGAGTTTTGTATTGTTTTTTTCTTCAAATCTATTAGAGTTTATTGTCATTATAATGACTACTTGCCTTTTTCTTATTACCAAGTTTATGATAGAAATAACAATGAACACACATCTATTTGCTTTGTTAGGTTTGGGGACTATTCTCCTCATCTTTATTATGTATGCAACATAATTTCCTTCTTTGAGATATATTTTCGACAATCTCAAAGTTGTACAACTATTCTTTGGACTGCTGTCCTCATCCTAGTCATTGATATCTTCACAAGGTTTCAGCCAACGAACTCTGGAACCTTCTTGTCGTAATCGGGAGTCACAGAATTTCGAACTTAACCCTTTATTCCAACCATGGTAGCCTGCTCTCATTCTGAAGATAAGAATGACAAGGATGAAGACAGCAGTCCGAACAATGTTGTACAAATTATCAAGCCTTATCTCAAGGATTCCGAAAAACCAAATCTCAAAGTTCTTGTTAAAATTGAGAATCAATAATTAATTCTGAAATTAGAATAGTTGATTGTAGCAAAAGAATGACCAATTAACAAACTAGAATGATTGATTCCTTTTAATTAAATTGTGCATTCGGTAAAGACTAGCATCCCCATGCTGTCAAAAATGACGGCATAAAAATATAAATAGAATAATAAAAAACAATCTTACCAATTTATTTTCACCACATAGCCTTAAAGAATTCATTAAGATGGAAAGAACAAATAACTCAATATGGACAAATAAATGCACTTAATCACTTGTTTATATTTTCACCATCTTCCTCCTTCTATTATAGAATTCGTTTCTAGTTGAGAATAATTACCAAATACAGGTAAAAAGTATAAATATAGGGTTTTACTTAAAAAAAAAAAACTAAAGTAACTGAAATTTTTTTATGTCTAGTATCAAAATTATAAATATATATTTTTCGTTGCACATAAATCTTTTGGATCTTAAATATTTCTAAAATTATTTCTATCATGCATGTGCGTGATTTGGTTGGTTGGTTTGTGTGTGGGTGTGTTTTGTTTGTTATATGTGTGTGTGTGTGCGCGCGCGTGAGTGTGTGTTATTTATATGTTTAATGATTCCACTTCACACTGATTTCCTAAACCAGTTTTTATCATGAAATACTGAGACTGTAAGGGAAGTAACTCATTTTTTTTTTACTACAAAAATGCAAAGGTAGACATTTTGAATTTATTTGACAATCCAGGCGAAATTTTTGAAAACAAAGACACATTTAAAAAAAAAAAAGTTTTTCTTTTCTATTTTATTTCATTCCATTTATTTATTCATATTTTTTTGTCTATTTTTCTCGACCTTTTTTCTTATTTCTTTTTCAGATAATTGGTGTTTGGCTGGCATTACGATATCGAAACCAGAAGGACCCTCGCGCAAATCCAAGTGCATTCCTCTAGGACACAAGACACACAAAACACCAGAAAGCAAAGATAACATCAGGGTGGTGAGGTGTCAAATGAAAACTGCCTCTCTTTTCTTTCTCTTTTATTCATTGTAGCTCATTATTGTCCTCCTTCCTTCCCTCCCTCTTTTTTTTGCTCTCACTTTACTCTTTCCTCTGTCATCTCCCCCATAAAAAAAATCTTATATTTTCTTTCTTTGTCTCCCCTCTTTTTTCTCCACCTTTTTGGAAGACTTATTTCTTTAAATATTTATTCTATTCTCTAACAAAAGTCTGACCAATTATCCACCCCTAACCACAGACTTCCCAAAACAGATCAACCCGAATAATCCATGGACATATTTATTGCAGACATCCCTACAAGTTTTACCTTCTTCCAATGTTTTTTGTACAGAAACCCAACTCTGTAAAAATCCAATATTAAATTCAAAAATAGGATCTTGTATTTAATTGGGTAATCAATTTGACATACTAGTCCTCCTCCCCACTTCAGCCAACCAAGCTTGGCAAGTGCTGTACCAAATGAGAGCTCATAGTTAGTTGCAGGTCAAGATTATATATATATATAGTTTTTTTTCTCATTTCTGGGTATTTTTTATGAATGTAGAGTTTCTTAGATTTTCGACATCTTTTTGGACCTTAATTTAGGCCCATTCCTTACCAATTGAACTGATATTTAGTCTCTAGAAGTAGACCTGGCCTGTTTAAATTGTTTTTCCCTGTCTCTAGCTTTCCAAATTAGGCAACTAGCTGGTTTTTGACAGTTTGACTATATGTACAGGGTGTGTGTGTGTATATATATATGTAAATATATGCATACAAAGTGAAGCATAATTAATGTTTTTTCTTTAGATAAATTAGGAAAAAAAAATTTATAAAGAAAAATTATATCATAAATAAATAAATAGTCTCTTCCTATATATATATACATATATCCTTGATTTTTATTATGAATTTGAAATGATTTCTTTTTTCTTGTCTATATGCTAGTTGTGCGGAATTAATGTTTTTATTTGGATTTTTTTTTGCTAAACAAAACATCGAAATGTTCTTCTTTTAACATTTTTTTGTTATTTAGAAAAAAAGATGTTAATTATTTAAAACAATTTGTAATTTGTTTAAAGCATTGTGTAATGGATAAGAATAGGTTGACTAAAAACAATCTTTAATGAGGATGGTTAAAGAAGACCAAAAACGTTAGCAAAAAGTTAGGGGACTATATAAAAACACTTGATCCCGTAACAAAAAATCTTGTTAAAAAATGGGAACATTCTAATTCTAGTTTTATTAGTAAAAAGTGGGGAAATATAGATTTCTAATTAATGAAAAAGTAAATGTAAATAATTATGTTAAGTAGATAAGATATATATGAAATTAGAAACTGTTATTTCAAAATATAAGTAATTATATTCAATAGATAGAATGTAATATTAGTGCATATATATAAATATATATAGTATTTTTATTGTAGATGATATTTAAGAATTAGTGAATATACTAGTAGATTTGGTTGATCTCGTCTTAGTTCTTCCAAATTCAACTTGAAGTGGGAGAAAATTAGCCCATTTTTTCTTTTTTTTAAATATTGCTATCCTTTTTAATTCCTGTTCTCCTCACTGTCTTTTATTTTCAAACAAAAATTGTTTCATAACCAATCTCTTTTTTTTTAAATTCTTTTTTTAAATTTTTCTTTAGGTGAATCATTTCTTTCTCATCTCCCTCATAACTTTTTCTTCTCTCCCTTTTTAACCACCCCGTTATCTTTCTGGTGTTTTGTACATTTCTATTCTTAAATAGAAAGGAAAAAAAAGGGGCAAATATGTTTCTTCCTCTAAAATACAGGCCAAATCAAAAGTTCTTCACCATATAAAAAATTAATTTCTTTTGACATTTTATTGAAAAAAAAATATACAAAAAAATGATTTTAAAAAATCCCCAGAAATTTTAATAGATTCAAACATTTTTTCCACCATTGCAAAAAAAAAAAAAAAAAATGATAATACCCAAATTTTTTGAATCCAGACTTTTAAATAATTCTTTATTTTCCAGTTCCTCAAACTTTAACCGTTTTAAGAAATATGTTTTTGTCTTCACAAAAGTTCTATCAAATAAAAAAAATTTGGGTAAAATAATATAATTTGAATCGATGGCTAACAAACAAACAAGCAAAAAAATAAAGGTTGCGGGTGACTAATTCACTATGATGGACACTGATTGGTGACAGAATCCGCACCTTATATTGAAAAATAGTCCCACAGAGTTTGTTAGTCCTCAGCATTCAGCCGATTTCTAATTATTTGTGAAGAAAAAAATTAAAAAAAACATTTTTCTCAATAAGTTTTTGGAATCTGGAAGAAAATTAAAAAAATAGTTGAGCCTTTAAAATCTGAATTCAAAAAGAAAAAATCCTAAATCCTTTTTTTGAAAAAAAAATTTATTGAATTACATCCAGAAGGAATTTAAGATATTTAAAATATTCAGTCAGTTGAGTTGGTCATAAAGTGGGTGATCAGTTATGTGCTGATATTGTTGTTGAGATCAGAATGTGGGTTCTACTAATTGTACACTGATTTTATGGCCTATCCTGACTGTAAAACTTGAATTAAAAAAAGGTTTTAGGAAATTGAAAATTGTTAGACTTCAGAAAAAATACATTTCTGGAGCTGAAAAATCTGGATTCTAAAAATAAAAAAGTAAAATAAATTTTAGCATTTTTGGTGGAAATTTTGTATTGAAACAAAAAACATAACAAAACAAAAGAAACATGAAAGATGGATGGAAATTTCATGGTGAATGATTTTTGACAATGTTTGTATTATTATTATTAATCTTTGTCATTCTAAATGTAATTTGAAACAAGAAAAAAAAATTAACTCCCCCTATCCTGATTCCCTACCCCCAAACAAATATAATCTTAGACTTGTTCTCTCTCTCCCCCAAATACATGGAAGAAGAAATGACTTGATAAACAATGAATTAAAAAAGAAATTTTAAATGGTTTTGCTCATTTTCAAGCCTTTTCAGGTGTTGGAAATTTTTGTTTCAAGTTAATAGCAAAAACAAATAATGAGACACTTTTAAAGATATGTTTTTATCTACACCTGAAAAGGCTTGAAAATGGATGAAATACATCCATCAAACAACCTTCCTTTAAAATGTGAGAATCTATGATTTTTGTTAAGCACCACACTTGGACTCTGGAATTACACTATGTGAATTCAAATCCTAGTCATTCCATCACGTTCACATCTGGAATCGCACTACGTGAGTTCAAATCCTAGTCATTCCTTCACATTCACATCTGGACCAATACCCTTGGGAAAGGTAAAAATCCACATTTCCTTCCAGCCATGGTTTAAATAGTTATTCCCTTAACTGGGACATACATGTGAGTTTGAATTCAAAATTTCCTTACAAACTCACCATATAAATCAGTGGTTGGAACCGGCTCAACCTGAACAGGCCAATAAGCCATTACAAACATAATTTTGATAAGATATCTGTGAAATGTTGTTTCCCTTTTTTTTAAGCTCTTTCGGGTATACAATAAAAGGTTTCTAATGTGCACAAATCTTTGTGTATTTTCTCTTCATCAATGTCAAGGGAAGTCGATTTGGGCCCAGTGGATAGGCAGTCGGACTTCAGAATCATAATATGCAAGTTTGAATCCTAGTCTTTCCATTTGCGTTCATATTCGTACTATTACCCTTGAGAAAGGTATGAATCCCCACATTCCTTCCAGCTATGGGTCAAATAGCACATCCTGTGTTATTCAAAAAAACTAAATGTGGACAAAAAATAACGTTTATCAAAAATGATTGTTCTTGGCATTAAATGACCTAAAAAGGTTGGTATGCTGTAAAATACAAACAAAGTTTAAATTTAAATCTGGCAAGAGTGCAGTTTCACGGAATAAATACTCTCGACTCCTTTTTCACATAAAATGAACTTTTTCGGTAATCACCGA
>JAYKTE010323548.1:0-11167 GCA_036873565.1 Xipholeptos notoides | reverse complement strand
TGGCTTGGCTTGGCTTGGCTTGGCTTGGCTTGGCTTGGCTTGGCTTGGCTTGGCTTGGCTTGGCTTGGCTTGGCTTGCCTTGGCTTGGCCTGGCCTGGCTTGGTTTGGCTTGGCTTGGCTTGGCTTGGCTTGGCTTGGCTTGCCTTGGCTTGGCTTGGCTTGGTTTGGCTTGGCTTGGCTTGGCTTGGTTTGGCTTGCCTTGGCTTGGCTTGCCTTGGCTTGGCCTGGCCTGGCTTGGTTTGGCTTGGTTTGGTACAGCGATCACCTTTTTTTATTGATTGATACGTTTAGTCTTTTTTATCAATAACTTTTCCTTTTTCTTTTTCTTTTTCTTTCTTTTTCCTTTTCTTTTCTTTTTCTTTCTTTTTCTTTTCTTTCTTTTCCTTTTTCTTTTTTCCCTTTATTTTTTCTTTTCCATTCTTTTTCTTCCTATCACTTTCCTTTCCTTGTTTTTCTCTCATCCTTCCTTTTCTATTTCTTTTTCTTTTTTCTTTTTCTTTTTCTTTTTCTTTTCTCTCCTTTTCTTCTTTTCCCTTTTCTTTATTCTCCTATACTTTCTTTTTTTTTACTCTTTTCTCCTTTTTATTCTTTCCTTTCTTTCTTACTTTTCATTCTTTCCTCGCTTTTTTTCTTTCTTCCTCTTTCTCTTTTTCATTCTTTTCTTCTTTTCCCTTTATTTTTCTTTCTTTTTCTCACTCTGTTTCTTCTTTCTTCTTTTCCTTTTTCTCTCTCTTTTTGCTTTAGTTTTTTTGTTCTTTTCTTTTTTAGCCCTCTTTATTTTCTTCTTCTTCTTCTACTTTGAACATATTTAATATCACTTGATCATTTGGTGAAAGGCAACACTAATTACAAGAGCCCAGGGATGGGTACATAAAAATGGCCTTGTGCCTAACTTGGGTTCGTGCTCGACCAAGTAAATATGATATCACTTGATCACTTTTCTTCTTTTATCAGCTTTTTTGCCTTACTCTATTTTATCTCCCTCCCCCCTCTCTCTCTTCCCCCCTCTCTCTCTCCCTCCCCCCTCTCTCTCTCTCTCTCTCTCTGTATATATCGATAAATAGATTGATTGATTTACAGATAGATAGAGAAACAAATAGAGAGAGAGATATTGGAATATACTTAGATAGATATAGATAGATAGATAGATAGATAAAGAGAGAGAGCGAGATGCAGTAAGATATAGAGAGAGCGATAGAGATTGGAATACACTATGATAGATAGATAGATAGATAGATAGATAGATAGATAGATAGATAGATAGATAGATAAAGAGAGAGATACATATATTAAGATATATATAGAGAGACGGATAAAGATTGAAATATACTAAAATGGTTAGAGAAAGATAGAGTGGAATGCACTAAGATATATATATATATATATATATATATAGAGAGAGAGAGAGAGAGAGAGAGAGAGAGTGACATGCAGTAAGATATATATAGAAAGAGAGATAAAGAGATAGATTGGAAAACACTAAGATATATATGTAGATATATAGATAGATAGATTCATACTACAGGTATACATATATATATACATCATTCTATCTATCTAGTGACCTCACTCTTTTCCTCTCTATCTAACTTCATCTTTCACACTATTCCTACCTATCTACTTATCGTCCTCTATTCCTCTCTAAAAATCTATCTATCTACCTATTTATCTATATCTATTCCTATCTATATACGAATTTCTTTCCCTCTTCCCCTATCTGTCAATCTACCTATCTATGTCATCCTAGCCCTCTCTGTATATCAACCTATCTATCATTAAATCTACCTATCTATATCACTCTGACTCTCTTTGTATATCTATCTATATATCTATCAATCAGTCTTATATCACTTTAGCCCTCTTTGTATATCTATCAATCTATCTATCTAATCTAAAACTCCCTTGCCCTCTTTGTATATCTATCTATCAATTTACCTATCTATATCACTTTAGCCCTCTCTGTATATGTATCTATATATCTACCTATCTATACCACCCAGGTGCTCTTTTTTATCTATATATCTATCAATCTACCTATCTATTTATATCACTCTTGCCCCCTTTCTTTATCTATCTATCTATCTCACTCTGGCCCTCTTTGTATATCTATCTATCAATCAATCAATCTATCTATCTATATCACCCAGGCTCTCTTTGTATATCTATCTATCTATCAATCTATCAATCTATCTATCAATCTATCTATCTATCTATATCAATCTTGCCCTCTTTGTATACATATCTATCTATCTATTTATCTATCTATCTATCTACCTATCTATATCACCCTGCCCCTCTTTCTATATCTCTAAAAGCATATGCTATTAATTTTGCTAGCCATTCCCACTCGCATTTAAGCAGACGTAAGAAGTCTTCCTTTCCTTTCCATTCTCTTCTCCAATATAGCCTCTGCTATTTTAATACAATAACTACCACCACTACTAATACTACCACTACAACTACTATTACTACCAACACTATTGCAATTACCTTTTCCCCATTGCTACCATTCCTAGTGATAATACAAATAATAATAATAATAATAATAATAATAACAGCAATAACTAAACAAGTGCGAGTGCTACCACTGCTGCTACTACCGGCTTTAGCATCACTACTACTGCTCTTACTGCTACTTGTGGCAGCGGCAGTGGCGTGGTGCCTGGTGCCTGGTGCCACCTCTGCAAACTTGTGCCGTTTCTCAATCTTTGTGTTTCTCTGAGTGCCCCACTCTTTGACTAACTTTATCTTTCTTTCTTTCTCTCTTTTTCTTTTTCTTTTTTTTTTCTCTTTCTCTTTCTCTTTCTCTCGTCTTCTTCACAATTTATTTTTCATTCTTCATTCTTATTCTTATTCATCTTCTTCTTCACTTTTTTTCCATCATCATTATTGCCACAATAACATCACACACACAAACCTATTTAAATACGCACACACACACACACAACCACAACACACAATTCAAATTCACACACAACACGACACGCACACCTATACAAATACACTTACACACACACACACACACACACACAAACCTATTCTAATACACACACACACAAACCTATTCTAATACACAGGCACACAAACCTATTCTAATACACACACACACAAACCTATTCAAATACACACACACAACACAACACACATATACACAATTCAAATACACACACAACACGGCACACACATCTATTCAAATACACACACACATAAACCTATTCTAATACACACACACAAACCTATTCATATATATACACACACAATTCAATACATATATATACACTATTTCTTTTTCTATATCATTTTTCTTTTAATTGATCTTTTGTCCCTTTCTTCTTCCTTTTTTTCCTTCTTTTTTCATTCCTTTTCTTTTTCATTCCTTTTCTTTTTCATTCCTTCCCTTTTTCATTCCTTTTCTTTCTCATTCCTTTTATTTTTCATTCCTTTTCTTTTTCATTCCTTTTCTTTCTCATTCCTGTTCTTTTTCATTCCTGTTCTTTTTTTATTCCTTTTCTTTTTCATTCCTTTTCTTTCTCATTCCTTTTCTTTTTCATTCCTTCTCTTTTTCATTCCTTCTCTTTTTCATTCCTTATTTTCCCAAACTCTCTTTCTCTTCTCTTTCTCATCATTTTCTCTTCTTCTTCTCCTTCTTCTTCTCAATTTCCTTAACAGCCTCAGCCTTTCTTTTATTTTTAAGAAAAGAAAAGTAAAAAAAAAAAAAAAAGAAATTGTCTTCGCTATCCTAGGTATTGCCTTTGCCTTACCATCTCTAGAAACCGATGAATTCACAGCTGGTATTGTACCATCATAACACGTGGGATAACTATGAAAGTCAGGTAGATGAAACAAGAAGAAGAAGAAGAAGAAGGAGAAGAAGAGGAAGAAGGTCTGCCTGCAACATTTTTTCTTCTTCATCGCCCTCATCAGTGGATAAATAGAAACAGAGTTAATACAAAAAAGGGAAGTGTGAAGTGTACACAAAAAAGAAAAGGAGGAAGAAAATTTTGGGATACCCAGTACCAATAAATATACTACACACTCGTCTACCAAAGAAAAAAAAATTGGAATACCTATTTAAAAAAATGATATAAAACTACCAATAAAATACAGTAACACACACACATCTACCAAAGAAAAGAATTTGGAATACCTAGTAAAAAATGATATAAAACTACCAATAAAATACAGTAACACACACTCGTCTACCAAAGAAAAACATTTAGGATACCTATTTCAAAAAATGATATCAAACTACTAATAAATACACACACACACACACACACACACACACACACACACACACACACACACATCTGCGAAAGTCTTTGAAAAAGTACACCAATTTTCTTATCACTTAAAAAGGAAAAAAAATGCTCTGTCCAGGCTTTGTCTACAATAAGTGGGTAGATATTTGAAATTCATTCTAACTTCTTATAATGGATTTTCTTTACTTTTTACCTTCATAAACACAAAATGTCTGTGTTCATAAACAAAGGTTGGTATTTATCATTTGAAATTGAATCTTAATTATTTCATTATAAAATTTTATTATTAGAAAATGATTCTTTGACATTTAAAGTGCTTTGTATGAATGGATGCATTTATTTTCACTATCTCTTCTTTAAATAATAGAGAGAGAAAAATAAACTAACCTATCTTTATCTTTCAATAAAATCTTCATTTATATTTATTTTGGAATTCATTGAGACGAGGCTTTATTAATCTAGTAATGATTAGGGTTGTGACAATATGCTTTTATTAAAGAATACTCTTGTCATTATTTGACTATTTTGCGGTTTTACCATTATTTCTAATTCTGTAGTTATTAGTAGGGCAGTGACAATATGCTTTTCTTAAAGAATATTCTTGTCATTATTTGACTATTTGCGATTTTACCATTTCTTTTAATTCTGTAGTTAGGGCTGTGACAATATGCTTTTATTAAAGAACCTCTTGTCATTATTTGACTAATTTGCGATTTTACCTTTTCTTTTAATTCTGTAATTAGGGCTGTGACAATATGCTTTTGTTAAAGAATCTTCTTGTCATTATTTGACTATTTTGTGTTTTTACCATTTTTTAAAATTCTGTAGTTATTAGTAGGGCAGTGACAATATGCTTTTATTAAAGAATATTCTTGTCATAGCCCTAATAACTAGGGCTGTGACAAGAGCAATCTTTAATAAAAGCATAGTCACAGCCCTAGTAAGGATTTTATTAGCGGACTGTTGTCCTCATTTTTATAGGATAGGAAATCTGAGTTTTGTAACTACCTGACGAAGGCCAGAGAATAAGTTGACCGAAACGTAGTGTGAGTGTGATGCCTATAAAGATGAGGACAACAGTCCGCTAATAAGATCATTACTCAAACCGTTATTTATTTATCTTTCTTATTTTTTTATTTTTTTATTTTTTTCATTTTTCTCTTTATTTTTTTTTTCTTTCTTGTTTTTCTGTTCTTTCTTTTTTCTTCTTTTTTTCCTACTTTTTCATTTTTCGTTCTTTGTGTCTTACGCGTTTTTTATTTTTTTGTTCGTTTTTTTTTCTCTTTCATATTTTTATTACTTTTTTATTTTCTTCATTTGTTTCTTCTGATTTTCATTCATTTGCTTCATCGTGTTTTTCTTTCATCTCTTTTCTTTTTCTTTTCTTTTTCTTTCTTTTTCCATGCATTTTTCCCCATTGTGTCTTGATCTACATTTTATTGTTTATTCTAAAATATTTGCATTTTCACTTCCACTTTTCTTAAGATAGGACTACGGACTTATTTCTTATAGCTTTAAAAATACCGAAAGAAAGAGAGGGAGAGAGAGAGAGAAAGAATGAATGAATGAATGAATGAATGAATGAAAGAGATAGAGAGAGAGATAAAAAGAAAGAAAGAAAGAAAGAAAGAAAGAGGAGGATAGAGAGAGAAAGAAAGAAAGAATGAAAAAGAGAGAGAAAGAAAGAAAGAGGTAGATAGAGAAAGAAAGAAAGAAAGAAAAAGAGAGAGAGAAAGAAAGAAAGAAAAAGATACAGAGAAAGAAAGAAAGAAAAAGAGACAGAAAGAAAGAAAGAAAGAGGTAGATAGAGAGAGAAAGAAATAAAGAATGAGAGAAAGAGAAAGGGAAAGAGAGAGAGAAAGAAAGAAAGAAAGAAAGAAAGAGATAGTGAGAGAAAGAAAGAAAGAAAAAAAGTTTGAATATTTATTTATTTATTCATTTATTAATTAGGGATGGATTTTTCTTCTCAATTGATAATTTATTATTATTATTATCTCACACCAATCACCAGGCACTCGCGCACCCGGCAAACAGTGGGTTCCACTGGGTCAGAGTGACAACAAGTCTCCTCTGATTCCAGCAGGCTCCGCGCCATTCCAGTCAACGACTGTACGGCACAAAAAACATCTTGGGTTTTCACCCATTTGCGTCCGCCTCTTACACCCAGCGTCAGTAGCATTACTGCCAACACCCGGTGGGTATTCCCGAAGGCAGAGTGACAATAAGTATCCTCTGGCCCTCCAGTATGCCTTAATATATTGCAACCTGTGTCACAGGTTCTCCTCCTTCTCTTTCAGTCCATATATACATATACACATTTTTTATGTTTTTTTTATATATATATATATATATCTGGTTTTTAGTTTACTGGGTCCAATACTTTTTTCTTCTTATTATTATTATTATTATTATTATTATCTTATATATTAATAGGATAGCGTGTGTTTTGGTTCGTTTGTTCTTTTGAGTGTCACAGTGTCACACTTATATTAATTGTTTGCTTATGTGGTCATTATTTTTTATCCTATTTTAGATATGAACGTTTTTTTAATCGAAACTTGAAAAATAATTCTAAGCCACTAATTTCCAGTTTTGAACTATTTCCCAGGATTTGTTTAAATTTATGAATGTTAAAATAACTTTCTGATATTTCAACCACTGTGGAATTTCCACAGATTCTGCTAGTATCAATTTATAAGTATCAATTGATTAGTAGTTTTGAATTATTTCTTGGGATTTGTTTAAATTTTAGAATGTTAAAATTATTTTCTGATATTTAAACCACTGTGAAATTTCCACAGGTTCTGCTAGTATTAATTTATTAGTATCAATTAATTTTGCAGTTTTGAACTATTTTTCAGGATCTGTTTAAATTTAAGAATGTTATATTCGCTTTCTGATATTTCAACCATTGTGAAATTTCCACAGGTTCTGCTAGTATTAATTTATTAGTATCAATTAATTTTGCATTTTTTAACTATTTCTCGGGATCTGTTTAAATTTAAGAATGTTAAATTTGCTTTCAGATATTTCAACCACTGTAGAATTTCCACATGTTCTACTAGTTATTAATATTATTAATTTTCCTTCACTTTCCTAAATATCTTCGCTTGTGTGTGTGTACGTCTGTGTATGTTCGTCTGCTTTTGTTTGTTTGTGTGCGATCGTGTTTCTTTGTCCCAGTGTGTTCGTATATGTGTGCGTGTTTGTGTGCCTGTGTTTGTGTGTCTATGTGTGTGTGTGTCTGTGTCTCTGTGTACTTGTATCTGTATGTATATGTGTATGTTTTTGTGTCTGTGTCTCTGTGCGCTTGTATATGTATGTGTGTATGTTTTTGTGTCTGTGTCTCTGTGTGCTTATTTATACCTCTGTGTATCTGCGTATGTGTGTGTCTGCGTGTGTGTCTGTGCATCTGTGTATCTGTTTGTGTGCGTGTGTGTAATGCTCATCCACAGGTTTCACGCACGCTCCCCAACTGCAAGCAAAGCAACTCTATCCATTCTACTATAACTTAGATAAAATAAACTAATAATTTTTCATTCAAAAAAGAAATAAAGAAACTCTTTGAATAGAGGCTTACTAGATTATTAAATATTCCAACCAAAATATTTCTCAGTAATGATCTTTATTAGCGGACTGTTTCCCTCATCTTGAATTAGGTGTTATTACGCTACCTTTCGGCCAACCCTTCCTCTGGCTTTCGTCAGGTGGTTAACCACGACCTCGGATAGGAATTTAGAGTATTGTAACCGCATCCCCAGCAATCACTGCCATCCATAGTTGTTGTCTATCGCACCACGTTTTGACCAATTAACCCTCTGGTCGGCTTGGAATCGAAACTGCTATCTTCTGCCAATATTCCCCTCGAATCGTAGAGACTCAACACCTCTATCCACTGTGCCACGGGCCCCGAAGTAAATAAATATAATTACAAAATATTTCTATTAGGATTTTATTTACGAAATCTAGTTATAAAATTTTAGTGACAAAAGAAAATAAATAAATAATTTATATCTATTTAAAAGTACTAATCAGACTATTTTCCTCATCCATAATATTCTCTCTTTCACAACGTTACGACTGAATCACCCTACAGCCTTCATCGGGTGTTCTTACTTGACTCATAAGGACACCTGATGAAGACCGAAGGGTGATTCGGTTGAAACGTCGTGAAAGAGAGAATATTATGGATGAGGAGAATAGTCCGATTACTACTTTTAGATTTCATCATACCTCATCCCAAGGATTTCGAAAAATAAATATATCTATTTATTTAATTCATTGAGATGAAGCTTCATAATTTAGTAATGATTTTTATTAGTGGAATGTTGTCCTCATCTTTCACATGTATTATACACGTATTGTGTTATGAAAAAGAAACTACGTGTGAACAAAAAAAAAGCCTTTCTCAAAAATGATAGTTATCGGCATTAAATGACCTAAAAATATTGATATGCAGTCAAACTAAACAAACAAATCACAAATAACTTAGTAATGATTTTTATTAGCGGACTGACTGTTGTACTCGTCTTTTACAGGTGTATAACTAGGAGTGTGCACGAAAAATCGATATTTTTAGACCCCTCACATTTAAACGTTTATAAAAAATAATTTAAAGCGAAATTTACTACTTTATAACCGATTTAATTTAAAGAAAAGAGATTAAATTTTGAAGAAAAACGACATTTTTTTTATCTAATGAAAACAATACAATATTTTTTGATCGGACATTTTAAATATTTGAAAAATAAATTTTTAATGTATAAGAATTCTAAAAAATATAATTTTTACATGATATTTTTATCTAATCATTCCTCTTTAGGATGCACTGAAAAAAATATACTTTTCATTCATTTTTTTTTCTTAATTTATCAGAAGATTAAATCATGGTGAGTCAAAAACGGGCGGATTTTTGCACGTTCCTAATGATGCGGACTCGCCGGACTATGCCAGTCCGCATAATCGTCCTAATCTTTCTAGTTGTTAATTAGAAAAAATGTGGGTTGTTTTTTTTTTTACATTTGAATTTCACCCTTTGGACCCTGAAAGGTCGATATTTCAGCCCTGGTGGCGATCTAGTGAAAAAGACAACAGGTTCGATATTTCGGCCCTCCGTGTTTTTGGCTAATTGGTAACTTTGGCTAAAAACGTATAGTCTTTTTTTCGTTAGTTATCGCTTTTTGCGTCAGGGTCCAAAGGGTTAAAAACGAATCCCAAAATAAATGTATTTTAATTTCAACTTGGGTTTTTCACTAAAAACAAATTAAGTCAAAAAAAGAATGTGGGGGGGTAGGGTGACCGCGCACCGCGGGGATCCGGGAGGGTCACCGCGCGGGGTCCGGGTGCCGGGTCCTTCATTTAAACCCAAACTTTTATGCATTTATTTTGTTTTAATTTAAAACTTTTAAATCTACTTTTTTTTTTACCATCCTTGGGTTTTTGTTACGGACACTTACAAAAAAGTTTATTGGCTTTTTTGTTTGTTTTTTTTTTTTAATCGCAAAGTAAATTTATTTGTTTGTGTTTTGCGGCATGTCAACTACTGAACCAGAACCACACAGACACAGCAGCAGCCACGTTAAGTCATTTAATGCTGAGAACAATGTAAACGTGGTAAATGTTTTTTCTTTTTTTCATATTTAATTTTTTGAATAACACAAAACGCATTATTTAACTCGTAGCTGGAGGGAATGTGGGGATTTATATACCTTTCCAAATATGAACGCAAACGGAACGATTGGGATTCGAACTCGCGTTCTATGCTTCCGAAGTCCACCTACCAATAATACACTGGCCTAAGTCGACTTCCCCCGGCCCCAGGTAAGATTGCTTTTTACAGCTTAGGAAGGGGAGTTCTAACTTCCTTTCTTTCTTTTTCACTTCTCAGCAAAATTAAATGAATGGACGGTTACCGTAAACGTACGTGTTCAATTTGCAGTTTCGGTTTAATTAATGGAAGTAGTGGGGAGGGGGGTGCGGTCGGTCCGCTCCGGGCGGCACGTGCCAGCCAGGGGACAGAATGTTGAGGATGTAAAAATAGATGCCAATAAAAATTAAAAGAGTCAGTTTAAATTAATTCAACAATTTTTTTAAAATATAATTTGAATTAGGTTTTTTTGTTTTGAAAAAATCTTTGACTTTTTTTTTTTTGACTGCATATGAGTTTTTGGTGGAAATAGCAGCCCACAGTCTACAATTAGACTTAGCTCAGTCTATAATTAGATCCTTGGTTGTGGTTCCAAGAAAATAAGGGCTTTTTGATTTTTATTTTTTTTTTATTTCTCGCCTGCGCGGTCCGCCGCCGGTCCAGTGTCATTGACAGCAAGGATGTTTTTTTTACATCAAAACATTGTTGGTCTTTTATCATTTTAGAATTATCAATTTTAGAAATAAAGCATTTTTTTAATTCTAATTTTTGTATTTTTAAGATAAAAATATCTAATAACAGAAAAATCTTATTTAAAAAAAAAAGAAAAGAGATTTCTTCTCCTGTCCCGACAACTGTAACTGTCTGGGTTTAAATTTTTTTCAATTAAAATTTTAGAATATAGGTAAAGTAAAGTAAGGTGAGCTTTCTTTGATGGATGGGACATTTCAGGTACTCACTATACTCACTTCTTCCTTCCACTTTAAAACAAAAAAATAAGATAGAAAATGATCGACAAAAGCAGTTAGAATTTCTTTGAATTCCCAGAAATTCACTCGTTTATGAATGAAAGTAAGTTGGCAAAGGTTAAGTTTGAGCGTCAAATCGTATTAGTAGAAGAAAATACATTTTTCTTGTAGATTTTGGTGTGCTGAACAAGAATCAGCTAACCGTTTTCGGGACAATCAAGCCACTCTCCCTCTAGCCCTAACAATCCACCACCCACTTAATACTAATAATGAATTGTTACAAAAATCAG
>JAYKTE010323437.1:0-11168 GCA_036873565.1 Xipholeptos notoides | reverse complement strand
ATATGAATGATTGTAAATTGGATCTAAAACGAGTTCTCTATCCAGGTGTCACCATTTAGATCGACAGAAACACGCCATCAAATAGAAGGTACTTAATATTGTTAGGACTTGGAATACATACACACACACACACACACACACACAGACAGACATATATATGTATATATATATGTGTGTGTGTGTATGTGTGTGTATTTATATTATATGTTTCTGTGTGTTTGTGTGTTTGTGCATGTGTGTACTTATACATATAAGCTTGATTATTAGGACATCTAAAATGTGCCAATATTTGATCGTTTAGACACACAATAAACTGGCCATTTTCTAGTTTACTGCAGGAAGATCTTCCTATTTGGCAGAAACACCGACCGAGTGCCAATTCATATTTCTCTGAGAAGCAATAATTGAAGTTAAATATTATTAAATACTTCCTTGTTTGAAACTAATCACTAAGCAAAGATGCTCTTATCGTCCAGTTATGGCTTTATCTGTGGTTATTGGCAATAATCCCCGGGAATTACAAATTGAGAACCCGATCTGACTGCGATAAATTTTGGCTTAGATTGTCAAACACACATACTTAGAAGTAAGTAACACCTTGTCATACGTAAAACTAATTCAGCAGAACTATTGAAGTACTAATAACGGAAATAGAATCAAACACACTCACTTGCGAATTATATACATATATATATATATATTGAATATATTTTACTTCATAAATAACGTGTTAATAAATAATTTATATAATTCTTTGAAATCACACACACATATGTAAATAAGTGGAACCTACATCCCGACAGTATCATAAATAAATTAACCATATTTATTTTTAATTAACATTAACATAAAAAATAATTTGAAAATTTTCATATAGATCTATATCATTAATTTTAGAAATCATCAGCGCAAGTCATCCAATTCGAACCCGTCACCCCAATGAGAGTAGACCAAATAATTTTAGTATTTAGATTACGAAATTTCACTTTATTTTGTAAAAATGATATTAATAAAAGAAATGATGAATAATCTTCAAAATATAAATCTGCTTCCCACCCCTTACAAATGAGTAAGGATAAACAAACACTCTTTTAATAGAGATTATTGTATAGATACAAATTGTTCTATATGATAGCCTTTAGATAAAAATGCTAGTCTCAATAAGTTGGCTGTTATGTTGATGCCTTACTTCAAAACTATATACTGTACAGTTTGTGAAGCTTCTGGGGTTGACTGCCAGTTGCACACCTGAGAATGTGAGGGCAACTCTGATAAGTGTGGTCCCATTTATCAAGGATTTTCAAAGTTCAGATTCGGAAAAACCTTTGTCATTAGTGGTTCAAAAATGTGTCCAATGTGCAGCATTAAAATTAATGGTTGGAATTCTTTTTAACCGCTTTATGGTTGGTTTTTTACTCAAATAATATAAAAATCTATTAATTGAATAAATAAATTACTTCTCAGATTAGCTTGTAAACAGGCTTTTTAATGAATAAACACTAACTTTAAAAATATAAACAAATCAGAATAATTATAAAAGTTTGTTTTTTTAGATAGATAAGTCTATTATAATTAAAAAAAAATCAACAGATTAGTGATGATTAAAAGCAAAAAAGTAAGCAAAAAGGAGGTAATTTAAACCGGTGAACAGCATAAATATAAACATGAAAATTTATTTCTTTTTCATTTTGTTATTTTCCTTTAATTTATAAAGAAAATAAATAGTAAACTTGAAAATATTTATTATCAAACGTCTTGTATTCTTTTATTTTTGTTAAAATACGGGTTTTGTTTGAGTAACATGGTGTTCCCCTAACACCATTCTATTTAAATCTCAATTATTCAGTCTTTAAAGTGTAGTTCCAGAAAAATACAATTTTTTGAAGAAAAATATTTCTTGTGGTAACTTTTAACATTATTTTGGCAACTTTCTTTAAGGGACGTAGTTTACAGATCCAAAAGTCGACCTTAGAGAAACATCCATCCATTCTATAAAAAGGTGCTGAATAATGTATGGTGCTTGTCATGGTGTGCATTATGGTTGCCGATCGTTATTGATTATATACGAAGATATTGATTTTTAATAGCCAATGCTTTTACAGGATATATAACTTGTTACTTTCTGGATATTCTAATTTATAATTCAAATTGATAATTGCTGTTAGAGAAAAAAGCAGAAGTAAATGTCGTTATACAATGGGGACACAAAGATACTTTTTAGTTTCACATAGTTATTAAATTAACATTTAAATAAATACACGGACTAATTTTTATACATGTATTAATTTCTTACGGACTGGTGTCCCCGTCCTCATAGTCGTTTATTCGCCACGCATTTATAAAATTGAAGACAACAATCCGTAAAAAGTAATACATAGATTATGGAACCTCATCTCTAAGGATTCCCCAAAAATACGAATGAGCAATTGCTGGAGACAGAATTAGAAGTGAATGTTGTTGTACAAATAGGAGACAAAAATGTACAAAATCACAATTAAAAGGTATAAACGTTCAATTGTTGGAGACAGAATCAGAATATTTGCCGTTGCATGGTGAAGACACAAAAACGCGAGAATCGTCTTTCTCTTTCTCTCTCTCTCTCTCTCTCTCTCTCTCTTTCTTTCTTTATTTCTTTCTCTCTTTTTCTCCCCCCCTCTCTCTCTCTCTCTCCCTTTTTGTTTGTGTGTACATACACGTGAACTTTTATGCATATTTGTTTCCTATGTTTGATCTTCTATACACATACTGATATGTGGGTGTGTGCATGTACACTGTGTTAATTAAAATACAATTTTGAAAATGTAATATATGTATATATAAGCAGGCAAAATTCCATTATTCAAACGTGTTTTATTGAAAAGAATTATGTTTAATATTTTTAGTTTAATTTCTTTAATTTTTCGAAAACAAGAAAAGATTGAATTAAAAATATTAAAAATAAATATTATTTTTCATAAAATGTTTGAACACATATATAGTATATAATCCGAGGATTGTATATAGTTTTCTTTATGACTATTCAATCAAATCTTTAGAAAATAAAGAAAAAAAAGATTATCAAACATTTGAATCAAGGGCTTTAGGTGCACGAGTTCGCATTTCGAATTTTTATTCATTATTACATTTATTTCTTAGTCAAGGCCATGAATCTAAAAATGAAACAAAACTTATAAACCAACCGAGATTCTCCGTGGTTATAAATTATATTGAAAAAAAAATTCATCGTTCCTCACTTCAGAACAATTTTGTACGAATGAAGGTAAGTAAAAATAAAATGATTCTATAAATTTAATGCGATATTGAAATATAATTTAAAAATATGTCTCTGGTGGAACGGTAACAGAGTTTCAATTCGGTGTGCACATTTTGTTCCCGGAGAGACTGGATAGGAAGATTAATTCATTTTCTGCTGTAAAGTGTTTTCTATCGTCTTGCTATTTTAACTAACACCTTTCTCGGGGGGCGGGATGAGAATGGAATTATGAAATGATGCCTTGTTAGTGGGGCGTTCACAAATAATTATAATAATCATCAGACGTGGTTAACATTGACAAGAAATAAAATGATTTACAAATAGTAGAGTTGTCTATAGCGACTGAGAGTATAATGTTAATGAAGAAAATCTATGTCATCAATACACTTTCACTAATATTTTACTATTTAACAATTTTCAGACTAGTATACTTTTTCTATTGTCTCAATATTTTAACAAATATTTTCATACATATCTTTATTATAAAAATATAATGAAAGTATGCTTGTTCCTTGTTAATCATAATAATCGCCAGACTCGTTAAACATTGACAAGAAATGATTTACCAAATAGTAGATTTTCTGTAATTATTGGCTCAAATAGTAATAAATAAGGAAACCAAAATCATTAATATATATCTGAAGTTGACGTGGGGAGTAATATAAACATCACTTTATACCGTAATACTAAATTTTATTGGAGTCACAAAAAAAACCCAAAACGACTTGATAAATATATTTTATTGTATATATATATATATATATATATCTTGTGCGACTATATGTCTATCTGTCTTTCTGAGATACAGTTCGTAACAAACTACTTTGCTACTGTTTGGTTATTGAGTATTCAGATCTGTGAAACCATTTTGATTTGGTTTTGAGGCAGAAAAACACCCTCTAAAGAGTCAAACTTAAAAAATTAAACCATTGCTGACCCGTATTGTTTGCTGGCGGGTAGGTTGGCCACGATAAAGACGATTGTGATGAGTATGAATCTGATGATGATGATGATGATGATGATGATGATGATGATCATGATGATGAAGACGATGGCGCTCACTATGATGATGATAATATTGATGACGAGAGCGATGAGCATGACGATGAGATTGAAAATGGTGATTATACTGATGATGATGATAAAGAGTTTGAGTTTGTTTGTGTTTTACGGGATATTAACCATCTATGTCATTTAATACCATGAACAATCATTTTGATAAACGTAATTTTTTTTCACACTTAGTTTTTTTTTAATAACAAAGTATGCACCATTTAACCCATAGCCGTAGGGAAAGTGGGGATTCATGCCTTTCCCAGGGGTATTAGTCTGAATATGAATGCAAATAGAAGGACTGGGATTCGAACTAGCGAACTACGATTCCAAAGTCGGACTGCCTATCCACTCAGCCAAATCGACTTCCCGTGATGCTAAAGGAGACGACAGTAATTATGAGGACAACAATGACGATGAAACAGACAGCTACATGTACTAGTACAATGACGTTAACGATGATGATGATCATGACTTTGATGATGATGAGGAGGGGGATGAGAATGAGGATGATGATCCTGACCTTGAAGAGGATGATAATGGTGATGACGATGATGATATAGACGAATGATAATATACATCATTTGAAATTTTACTTTGTAAGATTTCCACTTAGATAATGTTATTCAATTATCAAATGAATTTTTCCTTTACTCATGCTTCCAATTCAACCCTCATTTGTTTTTACTTTTCGTCTGTCATTTAAATCTCCGAATTGCATTCTAAGTTCTTTGCCTCAAGTAGGAAATTTAACAACGCTTTTCAACTCAAATAACTCATTGAAAATGAATTCAGGTTAACTATACCAATGAATTGGTGTTTTTACTATGATTAGCAATTGATTTCTGAAATATATTGTTTAAATAGATATATTATTTATTGAGAAAATAAGTTATATGTTATCTTGTCACCAGCAAATAATCACTTGTAACAACTATAGTTAATGTGGTGAGTTTTTCTTCTTTTTTTAAAAATTAGTGTGTTTAAAATGATAAGACATTTTTCTGTAACTTTTCTAAAGCAAAATTTAGTTGGAATAATTAATTCATTATTTCAATCTTAAACAGTACTGACTGTCTTGTCCCCGGCGCAAAATCACTTTTAATGACCCGTTAAAGTGGCGAAGGGGACTTTTTAAAAATATTGTGTATAAAATCGAAATTATTCAGTAATTAATTAATTCATTATTTTAATTTTGATCTACAACGTGAATACTGTAGTTTTAACAAACTTTGTTAAAAAACTTAATTAGTCAATTACAATTCAGCTGTTTACTTACTTCTTTAATATTTAATACATCAATTAATAATTGTATTGCTAAAATTAAATTCTCCAAGATATTCAACATCTGTGATTGAAGAAAAATAGTATGATGTTCAGAGTAGTATTGGCATTCGTTTGCTTATTCTTGTTATACCACCCTATGTGTATATCACAAAATGAAAAATCAAAATGGATAGATACTTTATATTATTACATTTTAATACAGTAATGGAGTCAGATATTTTTTTACACTGATAAAGAAAGCGGTTGCTTTCTGATCAATAATGTTTAAATTTAAACAAAATTATTCATAAGAAATATAAATTATATTGCTAAATTTTAGTATAGGAATGGAAACGAGATTTTACGCTGATAAGTTGAATAAAGCGTTTTCTGGAATACATTTTAAATAAATTTATAGTTAACAAGAAATACATGTTTTTATAATTTGAATTTAAGTTATGCAATGAAGTAATTGCATTGATAAGGAAAGCAATTATTTTTTTATATATTAAGCTGTGGGCTCAAAGGTATTTACCACTCTATATTTTTTCATTCTGTGGCCTACACTGATCGCCGAAGAACAAACTAATGCCAATGCTACCCTGAACACCATACTATTTTTCTCCAGTTGCAGATGTTGCACTTTTGGGAGGATTCAATTTTAACAACACAATCTTTAATGAAACCATCCTTGATGCAGTAAATCTTGAGAAATTAAAACGCTCAATTTTCTTTAATTTTCTTTAATTTTCTTTAAAGATAAAGCTAGTGAAAATGTCAGCATCCAAGTTTTAGTTTAAGATTGAAATAAGGAAACATTTAATGCAACTAAATTTTGCTAGCTAAAGAAATTGTTTCTAATAATTTTATACTAAATATTTTTTTTAAATCCCGCTCACCATTTTTTACAGGCTAAAAAAGTGAATTTTGTCTGATGTAAAGACAGCCTGCATATCGTTTGAAATAAAATGCTATTCATTGAAAATACAAGGTTATACATTTTGAATTTTAATTACGCAATGGAGCCAAGTAACTGCATTGATAAAGAAAGCAATTGCTTTTTTGAAAAATATCGTTTGGAATAAAATATTATTTATTGAAATTAAAATGTTTTGTTTTTCGATATTTAATCAAGCAATGGATTCAACTCTTTGCATTTATAAGGAAAGCAATTGCTTTCTTAAATATACTATTTGAATATTTCAGTGACACTGAAGATTTCTTATAAGAATGAAATAGATCTATATGCAACTCACCAAATTATTTATTTGCGTTAATAAAAATACGGTTTATTGACATCAAAATTGAAATTTTGCAATCTGTCGACGGACCCGTTTCGGAATTTAATTCCTCATCAGGGCAGCTCTGCAAACCAGCCTTCCTCTAGCGAGGATCGAAACCGCACCGTCTTGAGTGGCAGCGCTAGCTTCTTACCCCTACGCTATCTGGCTGGGTGATATACATATATATATATATATATAATATACATCACAGAATGACGATCATTTTAAGCAAAATGAATAGATTATAATCATCTGTGGAAACAGCGTTGCTATTTAATGAAGCAAAAAGACATTCTTCAAAGAATTACGCCATAGATTCCATTTTTGAAAACGAATTCAATAGATCTTGGTAAGATAGTACAATAAATGAGAATAAATAACACGTTGATTTTTCTCAAAAAGAATTATGGTACTCTTGTAATTTGAGCGAAGAAAGGTTTTTGTGAGAATCTAATAATGTTTTATCTACCTTTATTTTATTGTTAAAATAAGGTGAATGTCGCTTTGAATAGAGCTTTGTGAAATGCGTGTCTCAATTTAAACTGTGTGACTGAATAAATGACATTTTTTTATCCTGATGATATTTGAAGAGCATTGACATAATGGCTTGTATTTATTTTAAAGTCAAAGTTGAACACATAAGCTTGTTCTCATTTCATCTTACTTCTGTTTTTTTCCTCTTTGTGTGTACAATAAATTTCTCATTCGATTGCACTATGAATCTCTTGTTTAATGAGTCTCAATATCTCTCTATTTACAGGGCGAGTAAATAATAGCGTGAGGCTTCTGTATATTCTGTTGAAGCAATTTTGAATGAATAATCATAAAAGAGTATTTATTTTTCAAATGACCGCATGACACCTTTTTAATTTATAAAAAGAAAATTCGAAAAAGGTGTTGTTAAAAAGAATCTTTATTCTTCCTGTCAACAATTTTATTTTGAGTTTTACTTATTTTTGAGCAAGAGTTTTGTTACGGGGGCAAGTTATTTTATAAAGTCCCCTAATTTGTTCCTGGTGTTTTCGAAAACATGATAGGAATAAAATAAAAATACTAAAAACAAAATAAATAATTTTTTTAACCTCACCTGTTTGAATAATGATATTATGTTTAAATATTATGAAAATGAAATATATTTTATATAACAGTTCGAACAAAATGATCTGACACATTTATACGCATAATAAACGAAAATTAGAATAAATAGTGACAAAATAGTTTTTATTTTCTACGTGGACGAATGATAAAATGTTGTTCTTTGAATACATTTTATTTAATACAGGTGAGGCATGTTCAAAAATGTTCTGACAAATGTGTATACTCAGATAAAATTAGAGTAAATAGTGACAACAATATTCTATATCATAAATTGACAAACCATTTTGTTTTACAGATAAGTTTTTATTTGAAAATCGCAGGAAAAAATTATCTGATACATGTGTATGTCTAATAAAAGAAAAATAAAGTAAGTAATGACAAAAGTATCTATACATTCCAAATGACCGTATGATTCCATTTGTTTTATATAATACAGTGTGATTAAATCATCTGACATATATGCATATTTAGTAAAAGCAAATTAGAATGAATGATGACAAATGAATTTGTTTTTAAATTTCCAAATGTATATGTTATGAAACTTTGTTTCATTTATGTATTTAGAAAAAATATATTAAAATGCAAATGTATCAGATCATTAGGCCGAACCCTATCTCAATTTGTATATGCTAGTGTGCGAATTTCTGTCTGCATTTGTTTATGTGTGTGGGTGTGGGTGTGAGTGAATGTTGGTGTGTATTTTTGTATGTGCATGGGATTTTGTAGCAGTGTGATTTTTGAGTGCATGAGTGTGTGTGTGTGTGTGTGTGTGTGTGTGTGTGTTTGTGTGTGATTGATGATGTGTAGTTGTGTATGTATGTGTTTTATAGCTGTATAAGTCTAAGTTTTTAACGACCGTGATGTATAAAATAATAGAAAACATTACTTTTGGGAGGACAGTTCTATATAAAATAATAGGAGGCATTATAAAATAATAATATGTTTGTCTGCTACGACATATCAACCTTTTTAGGTTATAGAAGGTATTACTTTTGGAACCCACGTCCCAAATAAAATAATAGGAGGTATTACTTTTGGAACGACTGTTGCCTATAAAATAATAGGAGGCATTACTTTTGGAACATAAGTGGTATATGAAATAATAGGAGGCATTACCTTTGGAAAATCAGTCTTATAAGAAATAATAGGAGGCATTACTTTTGGAACCACCATCGCATATAAAAAATAGCAGGCATTACTTTCGTATATAAAATAATATGAGATATTACTTTTGGAACGAATATACATACTGTTTAATTCAGTTATAGCTTTTTAAATTTAATATTGCCTTCCTTACTCCATGTTGCTTTTAACTTTATTTCGCTTCGTATTTAATAGCGCTATGCACATGAACACTCAATAATCACTTGACTGATAAGATGTGACGACAGAAAATTGATATATACACATTTTTTATTAAAATATTTCAATTTCAATATAAAGTATTTCAAAATGGTCGTTTGCGCATGTCCTTAAAAAAGAAAAGCCAATCCTGAAATGAAAACATTATGGGGAAAATACAATCAAAAACAAATAGAAATAAAATAAAATAAGGCAAAATAGATATGTAAAACAGCCGATGAAGTTAGGGCTTATTCGCCATTCGAACAGAAAGCTAATATTCAAAATGACAAGTTGCACAATATCCAAAATCACATCGACGTACGTAATGGCTTCTGTTATTTTCCATAAGTCTTTATCAAAATTCCCGTACACTGAGCTAAAATGTACAACATTCGTTCCTAAAGTAAGTCCACTTATTTTTTAACGTAAATGTTTTTACAAGAGTCGTTTCAAAAGTAATGCCACGCATATTTTAACGTTTTTTTGTACCAGAGTCGTTCCAAAAGTAATTCCACTTATTTTTAATGTTATTTTTTACTTGATCAGTTCCAAAAGTAATGCCACCTATTTTAAAATGATTTTTAGGTTATGAATGGTTGATCTCAGTTATCATTTCAAAGAAATTTGCAATCCTCTCTGATTCAATCGGTTTGCATTAAATATAGTAGGCATTGACCGTCATATTTCATTGTTGAAATAATTTCAATAATCAGCGTTGCTTTCTTAAAATGGAATGAAAAATCAAATTAATTGCTTGAAAGTTAAAGTAAATCAAAATACACTAAATAATTTACGCGCTTACAATTCCGCTACCTGATTGTTACTAGCTATGAATATAATCTTCTAAATCTAGACGAACGTTCCCTAATCAAATTACATTAAATAGAAGACATGAGGACAATTCTGGCATCTTGTTGGTTCATTACTGTTATCGCTGGCTATAAATGTAATTCTTCATATTCAGATATGTTTGCTTTTCATTTGACCAAAAATATTGCAGCAACATGGCTGATTCAGTTTTAGCATAATAAAAATCGTGATCTTTAAATAATTTAAACATAGAACTGAAGAAACGAAACCCTTATTTTCTTTGCGCCACGGGTCTGAATGCTTAATAATCAAAAATAAACTAAGTAATAGTACCATCTACTTTTTAATGTTATTTTTATGAGGGCCGTACCAAATTTAATGCCTCCTATTGTTTATAGTTATTTTCATGAAGGTTGTGCCAAAAGTAATGCCTTCTATTTTTAAACAAAAGGTAGAGTTAAAATCATAAGGTTTAGAGGCCCCAAAAATTGACACATGGTTGACTCCTGCTGTTGAACTTCTTGATTGTAATTAATAAGTGGATGTATTCTGAGATAAAAACCAAGCTAAGAACACTCCCAGGCACATGAAGTACATATATGTAAATTTTCAAGAAAATATGATCAACCATTTTGGAGTCCATAGGGAACAAACATAAAATAAGTTGAAACTGGAAAATAAATGAATACTTTAAACTCTGAATTTATTAATTGAGTATCATTATATTATGGTGCCTCCCATGCATCTCAGAAAATTTTAGGTATGCCCAATATATATATATACATATATATATATATGTATATATATATATATATATATATATATATGAATTCCTTTCTTTTCAATCGCCTTCAACCATGGTCTAAACTCTCTGCCATAAAATCTGTAAAAAAATTGGGATCTTAGATCCCATCACATTAAGCTCATGAGTTAGTTTACCCGCCCTTGACCCGGGGACATGATTCCTCTATAAACCTATCCTCATCCCTACTAACCATCATGTTAGACCTAACAGTATCCTATAAAGCGCCTGGAAAAACCCCTTGCCACACACACACACA
>JAYKTE010323326.1:0-11168 GCA_036873565.1 Xipholeptos notoides | reverse complement strand
GTGGTCAAACCCGCTGGGGTCCCTATGAACATTTAAGGCCAAAGGCCACCCCATAAGGTATGTGACCATCAAAAGGTTTACATCTGATTAAAATGATGTTGCTGAAGTGTTTTGATACAAAGTCGCTCTCGAGCATTATGTTTACAAGTCACTGATAGTACACTGCGTACAATTAACTGTGACAATTCCCCATGGATGCAGATATTTTTCTGGCTCAAAACTAAATCTAATTTGTTCCACTTAATACTCCATAAATAAAAAGTCTCTAGACCAAAAATTGGCAGAGTAGTTTGGTAGAAATTGTTTCTTAGATAGACAGACAGAATCATACGCTGACTTAAAATATAATTTAAACCCCTACCAACTATTATTATGTGATTTCATGCCAATCACTAGGCGCTCGCGCACCCACCAAACAGTGTATTTTACTGGAGTCAGAAGGACAACAAATCTCATCTGAGCTTCAGCAGGCTCAACGCCATTTCAGCCAAAGACTGTATGGTTCAACATCTCTTTGGGTCCCCCACTCTTCGTCTACTTCACACACCCACTATTAACCGGGTCTTCCCATTCCGCCAAAGGATGAGAGATCCCGTCGAAAATGCCACGTGACGAGAATAACTCATGAAGTCGACGGGGGAAAAAAAGGAAGTTCGACGAAAAACAATTTACTATATTTTCCCCCCCAAAAAGAACTTACATAAGTAAACCCTTTTTCCCTCCCTAAGTCCTGAGGGTCGTCTGTAGAATACTGTTACGGTATAGAAGCTGAGAGAAAGAAAGGATTCACAGGGGTATTAGTATGACAAGGATTTTAATTCGATATTTACCCCTCAAAATTTCAAACATTAAACATCTGCGTTACGTGGACTTTCTGTAATGTGATTGGAAAATAAGGATAATAATAATGATATTAATAATATCAATGACAGTAACTAGCAGAACCTGTGGAAATTCCGCAGTAGTTGAAATATTAGAAAGTAAATTTAATATTCTTAAATTTAAACAAATCACGAGAAATAATTCAAAACTGCAAATTAATTGCCTAGAATTTTTTTTAGAGTTTTCATCATAATGAAAAAACCTTACTACTTTCTCTCAACATGACTCTTTTTTTAAATTAAAAAATTAAATAGCCAATTTGAAACCGTAAACTGTTTGAAAACTTTTGAAAAAGTATTTTTAATGATTTTCAAAAGTTAAAGGGAGGTAAGGTCGTTGCTTTTTATATAAGTGTGACACACAAAAGAACGAACGAACACACATGCTATACTATTGATATATAGATATTGAAAAAAAAAACGCAATCAATTTGTTGTGGTTGAAGACGACACCCCCTTCAAAAAAATATCTACTATTAGCTCTATATAAGAATATTATTTGTTTCTAACCTATCATCCAAATATGATTAAACTGATGGGGAAAAAGAAGAGAAAATCTCTGAATATTTTTAAAAGGTTAGATATTAATTAAAAACGCGATCCTTACACACAGCAATGGCATGTCCAATAATCCCTCTAACCTTAAGTTAGGGTTGATAGAACTCATGTCTATATGCGTAAGTCCTAGTGTGTTTGTATGTAAGCATGCGCGTGTCTATGAGTGCAAGTGCACTGGTATCACTGGTATACGTGCATGTGTGTGCAGGTATGCATGCGTGTCCATTTACTGAAATAAAAATTCCACCCTATGTGTTTAACTTATATGTATAGTGTGTGTCCATATAAGTGTAAGTACGTGTGTGGACTCGTGCTTGTGTCAGCACTTGTATATGTGTGCGTATCTGTGTGTGTTGTGTATGTATGTGTAAAAATACACCCAAGAATGTGCGCTAGCAACGATTCAGTTATTTCATGGTTTTGTTTAAACAACAGGAAGGAACGCCTAATGACGTGGAACAGACTTTAAGAGACGGCGGAAGCACACCACAAACCCGTGGCACACTACTCCCATAATGCCAATATGAAAAGCGAACGGAAACACAATGGAGCTGGTAGCCGGATGAGTGAAGTTTGGTGTGCCGGGAGTGGGAAAGAGGAAGACGGGGGTCTAGGAGGAGACAAACAAATGATTGGTCTGATGTTCACGAAGAAGAGGTTTTGGACAACAACAGAGGCAGCAATGATAATAGGGGAATCAATAGGAATAATGATAATAATAGCAATAACATTAGTGACAACAATAGCAAACACACTAATAGTATAATAATAATAATAATAATGATGATAATAATAACAATAATAATAATAATAATAATAATAAGAAGAAGAATGGCGCTCATAAGATTGAATGTTAGGCTGATAATAGTTATAGTCGTAATGGCAATAATGGCTGCTGTGATCGGAATAATGAGTCGAGGGTTGGCGATGAAAGTGAGAAAAGTGAAGACACTAATGACAATGGTGGTAAATAATGCGAATGTGATAGAGAATCGGTTTTGCGTTGTTGTTGTTGTTGTTGTTGTGGTGGTGGTGGTTTTGGTGGCCCACGCTGTGGTGGTCGTTGTGGTAGTTGCGTCCAAAATCTTGTACTTTCAATGGTTATAGTAAAGGTGCTGTTATTGTTGTTGTGATTAGTGGAAAAGTTAGGGCTATAGGGTTGGGCGGAAAAAGCAAAGGAAAGTGGGGAGCAAAAGCAGGCATTTTGTTTTGTCGGCGACGGTGGAACAACGATTTTTAACATAATGGAAGATGGTGGACTGAAAGAGGTGCATTTTTTTCCCCTGGTGTTGAAGCTATTGAAAAGATGATTCTTTTCATTGCAAAAAAATGGCGTGCAAGGGATGGAGTGTGGTGTGGAAGTAGCTTGAAACTGTGGTATTTGTTAGAGTGTGTGTGGCGAGGTGGTGTTCGTTAATGGTTGATAGTACCAAACAAAACTGCTCTGTTTTTCATTGTAATTGCGTTGCCGATGAAGGAAAAGCAATTTAAAATTTTTTTTTCTGGTTTTAGTGGTGCTGCAGATTTAAAATAGTGATGGTGGTGGTAGTAGAGAAAAAGAAGTTATTTTGTGATTAGGGTGATAGCGGGGACGACACTGGAATGGTTCCATAGTAATGATGGCAACGGGGAAGTTCGTGATTTTATTGTAGTTGTGGGTTTGTATCATTTAAGATATTAAATTATAATAAAAGTTGCAACTCTACAATATACATACATACATACATACATACATACATACATACATACATATGTACATACATACATACATACATATGTTGTTTTATTTGTTTTGGTATTAGCTTTCTATGATGTATTTCGATGTTTTGCAGTATTTTGGCTTGCGTAGAGCGTTTTGATGTTTAATATAATTTTGTAGATTACACATGAATATGGACAATTTTTGCAGACTATATATGTCTTATGTAAGATCAACGAAATATAGTACACTTGCAATATTGCCCGGCCATGCTCGGAAGTTGCGTTTGACTCCTTAGAAACTGTTTTTTGTACTAAAAACCAAACCCAATTTGTTCCACAGTTACGCGTGTCCCATATACCACGTTTCAAGTCTCTAAACAAAAAATTGGCGAAGTAGTTTGGGGGTATGTAGTCATGAAATTTTTGAACAATTCTTTCAATGGTACACCATTAGAAGGAGTACAATTTCGTTTAAATTGGATCATTTCTTTTAGAAGGTAATTTTTTCGATTATCGATCTTAGATACTTATTAGGGGTATTTCGAAACAACAGTTAAGTTCCCACCAAGAAACACAAAGTACAACTGTGTGGATTTTCAAGAAAATCGCCCCGGCCTTTTTAAAGTCCATAGGGAACGAACTCACACATATAGACATACACACGCAGACATAAAAAGTTTCATTTATACTATATAGGTTTAGATTACAGTCTCCTTTGAGAAGAGTCTGTAATGGAAATTACCAACAACCGATTTTTGAATTGATCTGAGATAGATTTGTTTCGTTTTAGTTTGCACTATATATTTAATCTTCTCTATGACAATTTCTATATTTGCCTCTCTCAATGTGCAGGGTTAAGTTATATAGCTTCCAGTTTCTTGTTTATATTATACTAGCAACGATACCCGCGCTTTGTGCGGGCAAGAAAAAAAGGGTGCTTGACCTTTGTGAGCACCATCACTAAGTGGGGGACCATCATAATGCCAGATTTGGTCAGTATTGGTTCAGTGGTTTCGGGTGTAGGAGAGTATATATACGTAGGCTTGACCTTTGACATTGACCTTGAAAATTCTGTGCGTCATCCGTAAGTAAGGTACCATTATAATGCCAGATCCAGTGGTTTGGGCTGTGGAAAAGTATACATAAATAAGCTATAACCTGGATAGGGTATGACCTTGATGAACTTTGACCTTGAAATTGAAAATTGGTGTGTACTTGGCTACAGACCATCTTTATGCCAAGTTTTGTTATGATCGGTCTAGTGGTTTGGTCTGCCAAGTTTGGTCCACTGCTTTAGGCTGTAAGAGAGTTGTACACACGCAAATACACACACACACATACACGAACGCTACTACTTTATATATATTGATATGCTTGGTTGAGCACCAAACCAAGGTACATTGCCAGTTTTACATGCTCATAACTTTCCCGGACGTTTTGGAATCAATGTTGTCTTTTACCTAGATGAGTTACTCTCCTTGAATTGACAGGTGTCATCAACCCGTTTTATGCACCTAGATGAGTTACTCACCTACGTTAAAGAGCTTCAACTGTTCGAGGTAGCTGAATGTGAACGCAATGGTTTTGACTGGTATTTGAATTTGGACAATATAATTCCAGAATCCAAGCTTTTACCACTTCACTACCGTGGCCTCCGGTTTCTTGTTTATATTTTTGCCAGAGTAAGATTCTATTGTATAGTAAAAGTACAGCCGGGAGGGTGGATGTTAAAAACAGCTGTTATTTCCCTATCTTATCAAGCTCAAATTGACACATTCTCTATAGGATTGACAATATACAGAAAAAATGGTATCTCCGATATGCGAAATAATCTATTTCTAAAAATCTAGCCAAAACCTTGAAATTATCCAATCATTATGAAATTTTCAGTTCTTAATTTTATGCTTTTTTGCCCCTAAAAGTCAGGCGCCTCCTAATGGCATGTATTTTCGGAAAGAGCAGTAAATGAAGATTGTAGAAAAAAAAGAAAACAAATTAAAAATCACAAAAACCAAAACAAAATACCCCCACCCCCGCCAAAAAACAAAAACAAAACAAAACAAAACAGGAAAATGAGAATGAAAATTCGTAATTTGAATTTTTGAATGTTTGATTTTTTTATGTTTTGAGGCATGAAATTCGATGAATTTATCATTGATAATAATTATCTTTTAAATTATCACAAAGAAAAATTCGTATTTTCATTTGTTTTTTTGTTGTTGCTCGGATATTGGTTAAATAAATATTGCACTAACAAAGAAGACAGAATACACAGAGAAATGGAGAGTGGTACTACTTTATGTCTACATAGCGTATTACAGTTGATGTGGTATATGTATACAGATAAGAAGAGTTCATGTATGTGTAAGGTTGAGTTCCCACATAAGTTTTTTTTTACAAAAACAAAAAAACGAAAAACACAAACAAAAAACAAACAAAACACACAACAAACAAACTTTACAAAGTACACAATGTTTTAAACCAGATATTTAAGTTATCGTTCGTGGCCTTATGTATTGCATTTACCAATAAATAATCTTTTCACATCAATTTTAGAAAAAGTTATGTTTACGCAAGTGCAAATAATAAAATTGGAGTAACTCACATACATTTATAATTCTTGAATGAATTTGAAAATATATCTAAAAAAATTGAAATAATATCTGATAAATCCTACGATTATTTTTTAATTGCTTATTTTGCATTCTAAAAATTTTATTTTAAAGGTAATTTCCATTTTAGAATAGCAATGTTTTAAGCGTTAATCTTTTATCTACTTTGCATAAGCTGACGAGAAGAGCTCATTGAATGATAAAGAAAAAAGGATAAAATAACGGGGATGAGAATTTAGGAGGAGAAATAAGCGTGGGAAAGAGAGATAAAATTCATACTGAACTTACCAAGTTCAACCAGCGTCTATATAAACCAGGACTCTAAAGATCGCAAGCAGAGGGCTCAGTTCCGGGAGTTGCACGCGCTCAGCTGGACGGTCAAACACTTCTTCACTTCTTATTTATGTACCCTTTGTAACCTATTGTTGTTCTAATGCATGCTTAACTCTACACAGTGTTATGTCTTTATTGTGGCTATCCAAGCCATAACGCAATCCTACCATAGATTTCAGATGTACTCACAAACCAGAACAAATGTTAACATCTACTAAAAAACAACCTACCTAACTATTTTTTCATAAATTATTAGCTGTGAAAATTTCAATTTGTAAATTTATAACAATATATATAATTTGATATTACAAATATAAAACAAAAATACATTATTCTCTGTCTAGGTAGATAAAAAGCCTCGCCGAATTAAAAATACTTTATGTAACTAGATATAAACTGAAAATGAAAAAGCCTTCTTGCATTGAAGAACCCAGTAACGATTTATGTGGTTAAAAAAGACACGAATTAAATACTATTTTATCTTGTTACTTGAGCGATCACATTTGAAATGGGAAAGACATGTTCTTAATAATACTTTTCCGACGTGACAAGCTTTCAGATTTTGTTTGTTCCTTTATTTATTTTGTTTACGTCATATCAACCTTTATAGGTCATTTAATGCCCAGAACAGTCATTTTTGATAAACGTTATTCTGTTCACACGTAGTTTTTTTAATGAACTATTTGGTGATTCATAACTTTCTCGAGGGTATTTGTCCAAATGTCAACTTAAACGGAACGACTGGGATTTGAACTCACGTATTATGATTCCAGAGTCTGACTGCCTATCCACTGTCCTAAGTGAACTTCCCCTCAAATATGGTAGATTCATAAAAAACAATCTATTGACTCATACCAAAAATAATTACGTCCAGTCTTATCGAGATGATTCTTGTTAATTTTGTGTTGATTCATCGAGCCCTAAGCGTCATCTATATGTATAGATCACACGCTCACTATAACTGATTTACAGACAAAATAATGAATTAGATCTTTGCCATGATTTGACACACACTCAACAGTAACCTATACACAGAAACACACGCTCAGACATACATAGATTCAAAATTAATAGCTTATTATTATAGAGATAATTTGTTTGTCAACTTATTACTTGAATCTTGTTTATTTCTATGATATTCACTTTTTAGAATTGGTATAACTGGAAACGATAATATTTAAAAATATGTAACCTGAATGTTCTGTGAACGAATATTAGAGTGGCAATTGTCTTTTTAAATAAATGTTCCTTGGTTTTATTTTATTCCATTTATTTATTCTTCTAACCTATCAACATCTGTGAGCTTTATCTTTATTTTTCTTGATTCAGATCTTCTGATATATTTTCTGTTCATTCAGGAATTTAATGATATTCTCCGTGCTAGTGCATTGAAATAGATGTTTTATATTATTATATATTATGTATATTATTATGCATTATTTGAAAAAACAAACCAAATGTGTCTTATTTAAATAAAGAATGAAACGTTGTTTTCTCGTTCACTTTAATCAAATGAATAATTTGTATCTTAGACACTTTGACCTAACCTAATGGCAGCAATCTTATATTGTGGACAATTGGGAAACATTCATTTATATTTTGCAAATTTTACCCTTATATTAACTAAATTAACTTATTTGTTTCCGAGTTTATGATTTCAAAATGCTTATCCTAACGAAATATCTTTTCTTTTTAATAAAGGCTATCTCAAACCTATATTTTATTCCAGTTCTCACTAAAAATATGTTTTAAAACTATAAACGAATCAAAGCTAGGGACCTTTTTATTGTGTTGGTGACACCTAAAATCAAGTGGTCATTTGAAATTATGGTCAAATCCATCTCTTTATGGAGTTTCCCTTACCTAGAAGTGATTTAGCGACAGAAATGCGAATCCTCTGTACAAAAAAAAAGAATATAAATATTTCAAATTCTCTAAAACCATAGGCCCATAATGTGACTTGAATTGAAAAATGATAAAAGATTTTATCTCGATGGTCGGATAAATACTTTGTTTGACAGTTTGGCAAAGACTATTAAATTCGATACATTTGACGAGTTGTTTTAGGGACAAGTATATGACAAAGAAAACGGGGGTAACTATATCAGAGGTTAGTAGTTAATGATAATTGATGTATTTTGGCTAAAAGATATTAGGCCGAAATCAGACTTCACAAAAAAGAAGAAAATATGCGGAATCCTTGAGAAAAGGCTTGATGATATTTGCAGCAAATTTTCGGACTATTTTCCTCGTCTTTATTATTATTACTATTTTAAAATATTTCAGCCGATAGATCCCCCAACCTTCTTTAGATGATCGATTTTGGGAACCTTGATGTCGTAATTGAGAGCTTTTCAGAATTTCGAACTTTACCTTTCATTTATCCTACGGGGATATACTGTTCTTATTCCATTTACTACAAACTGGTCGTAAAATTAAATCTTGAAATGTATTCTTAGAACTAACTACATTTTGGTGGGATTAAAACCCCAACTTTCAGCTAATGCTCACTTAGAACTCGAAGCCTTATCCGTTGCGCTAATGGAACATTGGGGCCAAGGTTACCAAGTCCGAAGCCAGAAGAGTTCATCGACCGAAACGTTGTGAAGATAAAAATAACAAAGATTGGGAGAATGGTCGGATAATTTGATACACAAGAATTAATAGATTAAGCGAAAATTGTTTGTGGATTTATCATAAATGTTTAATTGAAGGTTTTTTCTGCCTTAATTTGAAAAAAGTTTCAAGAGAATACTTGAAAAACATCTCTTTTGTCATTGATTCTATTTTTTGGTTTTCGCTGATAATTTATGTTGACTTAATAATATAGTTTTTTGTTTTGTTTTGTTTCGCCCTGTTTCTCTTTCTGATGTCTCATTGAAGTGTCGAAAGATTGTTGAATGCCCGCCAAAGGCGGGTCGCTTTGAAACGATTCATTTCTAATCGCGCTGAAGTATTTAGTCGATTACTTTCAAATTAAGCCCCATGTTCATGGACATTTGATACTAGAGTGAGAGTTCTCAGGCTTCGAGGAAGAAAATATCTATCGCTTCTTCTTCTTCAAAACATGATTCTTTCACGTATCGTTAGGCGAAAACAAACAGTAATATTTTGGCACCAGAAAGAAAAGAGAGTAAAATCTCAAAAATGAAAAAAGAAAGAAAGAAAGAAAAAACTATCAAAAAAAAGAAAAAAAGAAACAGAACAAAAAACACCTTAGAAAACAAAAAATCCCACAAGCAACAACAACAAAAACAACAACAACAACAACAACAACAACAACAACCAAAAACAATCAAATAAGCAATAAACAAACAACAAAAACAATCAAATAAGCAACAAACAAACAATAAAAACAAACAAAAATCAAACAAAAACGAAAAACCCAAAAAACAAACAATCAAAAAGGAAACAAAACAAACAAAAACAAACAACCTTCACGAACAAAAAAACAAATAAAAACTACCACAAAAAAACGAAACAAAACAATAGAGCAAATAAACAAAAAACAAAAAGAAACACAAAACAAAAATAAAGACAAAAACATGACCCCCCTCAAAATTTACTTCCCCCAATAGAAAACAAGCAAAAAAAACTAAAAAACAAACAAGCAAAATAAACACCTCTAATAAACCCTTAAAGAAAAAACAAACAAAATAACGCACGCGCGCGCGCACACACACACACACACACACATGCTCACGCAAAATTATAAATGTTTCATTGAGAAGAAAAGTGTTATCTAAAAAAAATTAAAGAAACGAACGAAAATGTTCCACCAAATTGGAATATATTTAAAAAACACTATGCACTTTTATTTACTTAAAAAAAAAAACACGTTAAAAATTGTATTGAAAAAATTGTAAGAATTGCAAATTGAAAATCAATGAACGAACAGGCAACAATAACAACAACAACAATGATGATGATAATAATAATAATAATAATAATAATAATAATAATAAATTCATAATGATAAATTGAAGAAATGATTTATACGCATCATGACTTAGAGCTAAAAAAATTACATTAAAAGTGGCATGTCCGCACGCATGCATGCACACTGTTTCAAAAAGAGTTTGATAGTATTTTTTCTAAACTAAAAATATTCATAATTCTTAGTTAAACATCCACTTTTGAAAATTATTCAGTGACACCGGTGATTAATTAAACACTGGGAGGCATTTAATTTTGATTACTATTTTCTAACAATCCACTTTTTCTTTCTCTTCATTTCTCTCCCCCTCCCCTCTCTCTATTTTTATCAAGCTTACACTTCTTCCTTTTTTATTCTCATGTTTTCACTTTTCTTGCTCCCCTTTTTCCCTCTGGAGCACATCTCTCTCTCTCTCTCTCTCTCCCTCTCTCTCTCTCTCTCTCTCTCTCTCTCTCTCTCTATCTATCTATCTATCTATTTCTCTATCTTTCTCTCTATCTATCTCTCACTCTCTCTCTCTCTCTCTATCTTTCTCTCTATCTATCTACATCTCACTTTCTCTATCTCTCTATCTCTCACTCTCTCTCTATCTGTCTTTCTTTCTCCCGCTCTCTCTCTATATATATATGACCCTCTCTCTATCTCTCTCTCACTCTCTCTTTATCTCTCTATCTCTATCTCTTTATCTCTCTCCCTCTTTCTTTCTTTCTCTCTTTCTCTCACTACTGTTTAACCCTGTCTGTCTGTCTGTCTCTCCGTATTCCTGTTTCTTTTGCTCTTTTTTTCGCCCCACTCTCAGTGTTTCTGGCCATTTGTATAGATTTATCTATCTGTTACTACCTTTGTCTCGTTCCGTTTACCTATCTCACGGATCTATCTATCTATCTATCTATCTATCTATCTATCTATCTATCTATCTATTCTTCTATCTATCTACCTATCTATTCTTTTATCTATCTATCTATCTATCTATCTAGGTACCTATTCCGCTCTTTATATATATATATGTCGTCGACCAAGTAGATTAAAAAAAAAAAGAAAAAAAAAATATATATATATATATATATAGTTTTTTTTTTTTTTTAATCTACTTGGTCTAGGACACACCCAAGTTAGGGACAATGCAAGTTTTATTTGTTCATTATG
>JAYKTE010323215.1:0-11171 GCA_036873565.1 Xipholeptos notoides | reverse complement strand
TTTTTTCTACGGAAACAAAACAATGTGTGGCATCCGGTTTAAATTTTGTAAGAATTTTCTCTTTAAACACTTTTTATTAGAAAGTTTTTTTAATTAATTGCTACATGACATTTTTTTTTTTTTTGGGGGGGTCATTGCTTTTTTTTATGAACTAAAAATATTTATACTTCTTATTAATTTTCTTTGATTTTGCACAATCCTAAATGATTGTGGGGTGGAAAAATAGCGATTACCTTGAACCCCCCCGTAAGTCTCTCGATAGCTCAACAAAAAGAAAAGCTTATCAAAAACATATCTTTGTTCTGATTCGCCTTTGAATGGAGGAGAATACATTGATGGTTTTTGTTGGTTTCTTATTTATTTTAGTCTTTTTTTATTTTCTTGTCCGTTTCTTTCCCTCTTCATCGGAATGGTTCTCACCTTGCCGAAAACGCGTTGTTGACATTTTACCAAACACGTTCACTCGGCATTTTTTAAATATACTCTGTCCACTCTGGTGATCACAACAAGCCAGATGATTAGGAATTTCCATGCTTTTCTCTGCTTAAGCATAGATTTTGAAACGTTGGCATTGTCATTGCCAACTTATGTTGAAAATGGTGACATTTAAAGAAGATATCTAGCTGCAATTGACAGGTCCAGACAGTCACCTATTAGTATTACGGGTGATTGTGTGTGCGTATGTGTGTATACGAACAAAATTAGATTGATAGATAGACAGATAGGAAAAGGCATAAATAGATATAAAAGATGAAGATAGATAGATAGATAGATAGACAGACAGACAGACAGACAGACAGATATGGATAGATTTAGATGGATATATAGATATTGATATATTTCGATACATACATATATATATACATTATACACACAGTTCATACATACATGGCTACATAGAAATATATATAGATTCGGTGTTTGTGTTTTTGTTAAGTGGTGAATTTTTTATTGTATTTTTTATAGTTAGTAGCATGTTTTTGGTACAGCTATAACTAAACTATAATGCGTTTCGATTAAATATTTTGCAAGGCTTGCTCATACTTGGGAGATAATTATCAACAAATCTATCAGGTACCCAAAAAGTCTTTGCTGATTTTTATGAAGGAAATTAAACATTCACAGTTTAATTATTAGGTGTATTTATTCATCAAAATATGAACCCTCGCATTCTATGACCTTCTCCCAACGGTTCAGCAGCTTAGTAATGTCATTTTTGAAAAAGTCTTTTGTTCTACTCTGGAAAAAGTTATGCACCTCCATTTTCTCGATACATACATACATACATACATACATATGTATATATATATTTCAAAACCACTTGTCAATTGGTATTTAATATAAATCAGTAAATAAAAAATATTAACGGCGACATTACTTTTGGAACAACCCTCCTAGTAGGTAATTTAACTTATTTTCCTATCCATTTTCATATTTCTTGCCTTTTGATGATTTTACATGTTTAGTTTACTTTTAACGCGGGCAAAATATTTTGGTCTTTTCATTTGACAGCTTCAAAAAACCTCACAGAATTTGTATCCTTAATAATGGTGTCTATTTAAACATTTTGTATAGTATCTATTATATTTGTGAAATGTGTTAAGTAATCCTAGTTGAGTAGAATCATCATGTTTATCCCACTTCTACTAAATTTATTTAGTAAATATTAATGGACAGAATTCTAATGATTATTATATCAATCAAATTTTTAAGAAATAATATTAAAGATGTTTATAATATTTATTAAATATTTTAGTGATTAAAATACAAGAGGAAAATGCTGAATGTTTTCCACATTCGAGCTTGCAGACTCTCCCTATTTATCTGCTCTAACCACCGATAAAGAGCAGTAGTTACTACAGCTCTATATTAGTGCTCTACAGCCAGAATCGCAGCTGGGTCTTTACTTCTGATCGGAACATATTTAAATGCGCAAATTAATTTTGTTTGATCTTCTTTGAATTCTTGAGGTCAATTCAATTTTCCTAACTTGAAGCCTATAATTAGACTTGAATTATAAAACAATTGATTAACGTAATAAATTAGTTAGAACCAAATAATTAAATGACGTCCTAAAGAATTTTAACTAATTGAGTCAGTGTAATGGTTTCAACTTAAAATTGCCTTCTAGACAAGAAGAGCTTTGCTCTGTCTCTTCTTGCGTCGTCTTCTGTTTACCAGTCATTTCGGGCAGGGTAATGGAGGAAAATATAGAAAATACTTTGTTTTCCAATCGTTGCCAATATTTTTCTTGTTTCTTCTTTCTTTATTGGCGTATTACTTCATTCTTTCGTTCCTGTTGCCTCTGCTAATGGCGTTTCTTTATCTTTTATCAGTCTCACACACCCAGTCTAAGAATTATATAAACAAAATGATTTGCTTTTTCTTTTTGCTTTCGGGTCCAAACTATACCCATTTGATAACATTCAAGTATAGACAAGTATTTTTAAAAAATCCATAATTTCCCCACTTCTATAAGTAACCTGTACCTGGTTTGGATTATATTTGCAAGGTTGAGTTTATTTGTTTTTGAGAAATAACCCTGGGAAGAGAATGAATTTAATAATTCTATAATCAGTGAGTTTCAAAATAGTTATAGTTATATCACCTCCCTATTTCTAGTAATCACACTGCCCCATAGCAGAGTTCTTACTCTGCCAACACCTGGGGGATTATTATTATTAGCATTGTTATTATTATTATTATTATTATTATTATTATTATCACCATTACTACTAAACTACGACTATTATTAAAACTACTACAATAATTACTTCTAACATTTATAATAATAACTATAATGAATTCCACGTGTAACGTGTTGACTACATATCAAAGCCTAATTAATTTATTACTAAGGATGATCATGCTAATGAAATAATGATAATCATGATAATGATGATGACAATAAATTAATCAAATAACATCAAGGGAATCTTACTATTCGCCTCGCATCAAAATAATCATAAAGAAACAAACCACCAACACCACCACTACTACTACCATAAATATAAACACTAATTAACACAATAGTTCTAGTGATAAACGGAAAAGCATTAGGAAAAGAATACCTTGCGATGATAATACGTGTTAGAAAATGCTATTGATCAATACAACAAATGTGACATTAATGCAAAACATTTTTAGAAAAATCATTAAATATTCGTTATTTGTTTATTCTTCAATAAATTGAGGTTTAATAGTCAGACACACATAAAAGTAACTGCTTTCTTTATTTGGTAATTTAGTTTGATCTCAACATGTCAATTGCTTTGCTGAGCATGAAAATCATTTGAGTGCAAATTACAGCTGGATACATTTGAAAAGTTCGCAGACAAAAAAAAAAATAAAAATAAAAAACATAATAGTAACACGGTCTACTTCAACCACACTAAAATCGTCCTTTCATTTGAAAGAAAATTTACCTCGTTGCTTTTGTTTAAAAAAAAGAAGAAAACAAGAAGTGAAGCTTATTCTTCTCTTTAATTGATCGGAAAATATGAAATGTTTTGATAAAAGAAAAAAAACAAAAAACAACACCCTACACGAAAAATAAAAATAAAACAAAGCAAAAAACCCTTCCCACAAAACTCCAAAACAAATCAAAACTAACTAACAAAAACAAACAAAAAACAAAGCTAGAAAGCAAATCATAAACGAAAGGAAAACAGTTGCAAAAACTGAAACTTAAAAAAGAAAAACACTCCTCAAAAGACAAACAACTATTCCAGTTTTACAGAATAATTCTTAATACAAAATCAATTTATCACTAAAAGTAGAAAAAAGATGATATTATTTAATTTTTATCTAATTCTACTGAACTCTTTTTAATAAATCTAAAAAATGAATATAATGCATTACACAAATTCGATTATATTTGGCTCTTTTACGAAAATAATCAATAAAATACAGATAATGAAAAAAAAAGTGAACACTGGTATATTTTGTCTGAGCTTCCATGGGACTACAAACCAATCATCGTAAGGTTGATATGCTATTGATAAAAAAAACCAAGCTTTTGGGACTATATGGTGTGCTATCTGAATCACGAGTTAGGATTTCTTATTGCTTAACAAGACTTGGAACCAAACCGGTGCAATCTCAGTATTACCCAGCCTTCTATTTTTCCCTTCCTCGCGCTCAAGAGCATAAGAAAATCTATATTTTAAGTGCAATTTCCCACACTGTGGAGTTCCTTTAGAAAAGATATAAAGGAAGCAAGTTACACCGCTTTTTTGTCTGAATAAAGTTTTTTTCCAAATATTCAAGAAAAAATGCTAAGTACGTCAAGATCAGTGGAAAAAAGACGTTTTAAAACTGTTACCTAACATGCAACGCACTGATAAGAATACCCCCATCAATATTGAATCATGAAAGTATCTTTCAATAAGACGTACAAAATTGCTATTTGAAATGACGTAACTTGTGATTATTTTGTGGGTTGTATAAACAAAATTAGTCTGAAACATACATAAAATAAATCCACTTCCATGCCCCTAGAGGTATTCGACCCTACATACAAAGTAGTGCGAGACAAACGCTTTAACGACTGGCCCATGACACAGTAATGCATTCTCGCTCGCAAATTTCACAGTTTTACATTTAATCGTTTCGGCGCTATTCCTTCTAGAAGCTAATTTTTTATTATCGATCTACAGTACCTATTGGGAGTATTCCAAAGCAACACCTATCTAAAAACACTCCAAGATACATAGAGTAGAATTGTGTGAATTTTCACGAAAATTGGCCCAGCCGTTTCGGAGTCTATAGAGAATAGATTCACACACAGACAAAGTTCCAAAGTTTAGATTAGATTAGATGAAAATGCGAGACTTGTTTGCATTTATTACTTTCACGATCTCACTGGTCAGTACATATATTTGTCCCAATCTATTAAAAAATTATAATAACTTAAAAAACGATAGTATTCAATTACAGGCTTTCATAATTCACCTCCCTCCGAGACAAAACTGTTCTTAATTCATAAATCATTCAGCCTAAAAATTATAGCGTGTAAACTACTTAATTTCTTTGTTTTCAAAATTTTTAAAGCACATAAAGCACATAAAGTACCGGGGAACTCTACGTGGGGCTGTGGATTGGTACCTTGGAATCGTAGTATGTGAGTTCAAATTCCACTTGTTTCGTCACATTCATAGAGAAACTGAACAAGCGTGTTGATGACAAAATGGTCTTAGATTAAAAATTATAATAGCGATAACTCTTTATAAAAGAAAAGGAAAAACTAGTACTAAATGCAAATATCAGTTTCTAATTGCAAATATTAGTTTCAAATTGCAAATATTCATATCAAGTGTCCCTGGAAAAAGAGTATAACAGTAGAAGCAATATTATTATTATTAAAAGTAGAAGTAGCCAACCCAGGGTTTTATTTCCTTTAAATGAGACAGGAAGAGAGCAACCACAAATGAAATAAATCAATTAGATAATGTACGTGATGACTGACCCCTGATTGATTCACTGCTCTCATTCTTTCCAAGTCTTCATGGACATATCATGTAACAAAAAATATTGCAACCAAGCAAACTGCTCTCTATAATATATTTAATTTAGTAGTAATGTTTAAAACGCATCGCAATTATTTTCAGTGGCTTTGGTTCATTAGTTAATTGTACAAATTGAAATTAAAGCTTTCGTGATTTTACAGACACCACTTGAACCTTAGTCCGTACCATAAACTTAATGGATGATTTTCAAAGCTTGAGATTTTCAAAGCTTGAGATTAGTTGTATATATTTCCTCTCAGCTAAGTACGCCATACTTCTTTGACGTAATTATCTTAATAAGATTGGTGACATATCCCCACACGCACACATATAAGATTCTGATAAAAGCAGCTTTACGTCTTGAAGCGCAATTCACTCCATGCATTTTGAGTTGCTAGCTTCCGGATTCACTGCTCCAATTCAGTCGTATAGAGGCTTACATAGGAAATGGCAATGGGATTAATATAAACATATCAGTAAAATGATATGGTCTCTATACCAGGAGTTCAGATATACAGCTATAATAATGCCGTAGGTAATCCATGATTTCTTTTTTCTCTTTTCTTTTTCCACGTCAGCTTCAAGGCACGTGAAAGTATCGTCTCCGGATGTTTCAGTTGCTTGTATAAGATAACGTAACAAATTTACAATTCTTGAAGATTTTAGTTCTGAGGTGAATATGTTATTTCATTCCTTCCAATAGTCAAACGTCTTTATATATAAATAACTTATTCCACTCCGCTCTGGACTGCTAATTAGTAGTTGATTAATTGGAAATGTGCTTCAGTTATCAGATATTGTATGTGGTATTGCTGTTGGGTAAAGGATTAATTATGGCAGTGTAAGTCTTCCATTTGACGGATCAGTGATCTCTCATTGGAAAAGTAATAATGGCTACGGAACAAATCAACATAGTCGTTCAGTTATTAATTTTAAGATAGCTTCTTTTATGTGATAGATTTTGCTGTTTTATAAAAGAAATGTCACCATATTAGGCCATGTTGTCACCGAAAAAGCCCAGTTAATTAACTGTAAAAGCGGTGGGTGTATTTAAAAAAAAATCTGTATAAAATCATAAGAAATATTTCCGTAATCTGTCCTAGCGAAATTTGGTTCTATTAATTCGTAATTTCGATCTTAATCCATGAATTGGATGCTGAGATTTTGGCTAGATTCTGTTCCAAAACCTTACTAATTACAATTCTGCTTTTGATTTACTGCGACAAAAATGACTGTCATCAGTAATGGTTTTATTAAAGATGATGTTGTTATTAAATTCTTACAAATGTGCAACATATGCCTTTAGGGAAAACTAATATGTAGTTTTGCCGAAAAAAAAGATCACATTAAAGGCAGTGTGGGCATTCGTTTGCCTAATTTTTTTACTCCACATTAAGTTCAAGTCACAGAATGAAAAAATCTAGAGTGATGTAGACCTTTGAACCCAGAGCCTATAGCCTACATTTATATATAAAAAGCAAACTTTGTAGCTACCACCACCTATATTCTCATCATCCTTAACACGATTACAAACACTACACCAACACCAACACTGCCACCACCTTCATAAAAATTCGCACTATCAACATGAAACTATTTCTAAACACCTTTCAGCACTCTCATTTACTAGTAAAACATTCTACAACAAATTCAGAGAGCACTAATACCTCTCTCTGTAGCATGAAACTATGAAAGTAAATAATGAGAAAAGTTTATCACAAATTTTCAATTTTGCTAAAGAAAATAGACGCAGAAAATTACAGCGGTTTTGTCCAATGAACATTCTTTCCGTCGTTTCACTTTTTTGTATGTTTGTTTTATTTTACGGTTTATTAAATCTTTTAGTTCATTTAATGCCGAGAAAAATCATTTTTTGACAAATGTTTTTTTTTTGTCCACACGTTTTTTAATAACACAATCTGTGCTATTTATAACTGGAGGGAATGTGGGGATTCATACCTTTCCCATGTGTATTAGTCCAATTATAAATGCAAATGGAACGACTATGATTCGAACTCGTTTATAACGATTCAGAAGTTTGATTGCATATCCATTGTTCCAAGTGAACTTCACCTGTACTTTTTTGTTGTTGTTTGAAGGCGCACAGATGATGCTTCCATTCAATCGTCGTAATTCCATTTAGTCAGAATTAGTGATAATCTTAAGCCAATTTCAAGCGTAAAAAAAAAAAAGAAAATGAAAAATGCAGCCTCTTTCTCTTGTCCCCGTAAAAACCATATGCTACTGTTTAGTCTGAGATAGTGGACATTTGGCCGTGTGCACTTGATTAACGTTTTTGTCTGGATTAACTTCAGCAAAAGAGACACAGAGAGAAAGAGAAAGAGAAAAAAAAAAGAGGAAGAGAGAGTGAGTGAGTGAGAGAGAGACAGGGAGAGAGAGAGGAGGTAGGAAGAAGGAGAGACAGGGAGAGGTAGGGAGGGAAGGGGCACGTGAAAAAAGACAGATGTTTAGAAAAGATGTGAAATGGATCAATGAGGTCTTATTGCCAAATAAAACAAGAAAACAAAAAATTAACAGTAATTATAGCTGTAGAAAGAAAATGACAAACTGAAACACTCATATACAGATGATTGAAATATATGTGCTTATGTGTGTTTTTGTGTATGTGTAAATAATATATATAGATTTAGATTCAAAGCGGTATTAGGTAAAGTAAAAACGAGTCCATACTGAATACAAAAATAAAGTATATTTTAAATTTTAAAATTAAAAATGCATTGCATTTTTTACTAAAAAAATACGTCAGAATTTGCTTATTATAGAAATACAATAGAATTGATGAAAATGCGTTAGAATTATTTAATATAAAATGCATTAAGATGTATTTCTATGAAAATGAAATAAAATTTGTCTCTATAAAAACGCATTAGAATTATTATAAATATGCTTTAGAATTTATCCCTATAAACCTGTACAAGAATTTATTATTTTGAAAATAAACTATTTGTAATTATGAAACAGAGAATTTATAGCAATAAAGATTTATTAAAATTATTGAAAAAAATAGAATTGATTACTAAGAAAATGCATTAGTATTTAGTAGAATAAAAACTAATTAGAATTTGTACCATTGAAATGAACAATGATTTAAAACTGTAAAAATCAAAATAATTCATAACTGTATTGATTGAAAATAAGGATTAAAACTATGAAGACTAAAAAAAAAAAATGAACTAGAGTTGATTGCTATGAAAAAGTATTCGAACTTATTATATAAAATAGATTATAATTTATTATTAGAAATGCATTAAAATGTATTATTTTTATCAGAATACCATCCATGTTTACATGTTTACGTTTTCAATCCTCTCTGATCCATTTAGGCAAAAAGAATGGATGAATTACTTTTGAAACGACTGTTATAGAAATAAATCCTAACTAGTTTATTTAAATAAATCACAATTAATCACAAGATAATCAAAATTTTAAAAAAATTAATAATTACGAATACATTTTCCCTATTTTTTTTAATATCTAATAGTACACTATTAGTCTACCCAAGTGGATTAAATAAAGGGTTAACTTAAAAGTTCCACGATGACTCCTGATTATGACATGAAGATTCTTAAGTTCATTCACCTGTAGAAGACCGTCATAAAAAGTGGCATTGTCTGTCTGCCCGTCTATCTTACCGAGGAACAGTCTCTGTCAAACTAATCTGTCAATTTGGAGTCTAGACAATTAAAATTTAATATATAGGGTATTCGGACATGTAGAACAATTTCTGTTTCTTTTTGAGCTAGAAATATAGCTGCTAAGTGCACTCTAGCAGGCCCCTAGCGTTCGTTGTTTGGGGGACACGTTGTTCATTGAGGTGTCAATGTAACTGCAGATTACTTAAATAATTTTCAGCTCTCAAAAAATTACAGCAGTTTTCTTCGAAGCCTACCCCAAAAACATTGGAATTACAAAAAACGCAGATCAAAATCAGCACAAGAGGTGCACCAAAGAAATCCCTGGCACCAGAGAAAAACTGGGCAATACTATATCGATTATAACTTTTATGTTTTTTATTCTATGGCTGAATGTAATTTATGAATTAATTTTTCAATTTGTCTTGTGGTAAAAATATAGATGACTTAAATGTCACAACTCTTCAGGTGTTTAACAGTAATTATTTGCTTAACTCAGACTGACATTTACCATACAAAATAATACAGCTTGGCTTTCCCACCGATCCTGAGTGCAATGTCTCTTTATGTAAATGTATTCTCACTCGTCATTACAATTCTGTAAATTTCAAAGCAAGATCTAAAACTTATCGCAAACTATGAATTTCTAATGATGAAAAACTCCCAAATGGGATCCAACAAGGTTGTAAAGTCATATTATTTCATTATTAAACCAAAACAATAAAGGTTTATTGTTAAAATATAAGATTCTAACTCTAACCATATTTTTAGATTATACTTCCATAACAAAAATCAAGCCATATCTGTCTAATCAAATTCACGTTGGAATTCAAATTGAACCTAAAGCCATATGCTATCATAATTAATTTAAATGATTTATACTGACTTTTAAAAATATAGTCTAAACTTATATATAAATGAAACTTTGTGTGTCAGTGTGTAAATCTGTGCACGTGTTCCTTCCTTATTGACTCCGAAACGGCTGGTCCGATTTTCCTGAAAACTCATAAAGTTGTACTTTATGTGTCTGGGAGTGTTCTTAGATGCATGTTGTTTCGGAATACCCCTATAAGTATCGAAAATTGTTGATAAAAAATTCAGCTACTAGAAAGAAAAGCACTGCTACGATTAAGAGTAATCCTTGAAAATTGCGATTATGGACGCATAAATGTGTCGTAGGCCAGTCGTTAGAGCGTTTTTTTGCACGACTTTGTCTGCAGGTTTGATTTCCACTTTGGGATTGGAATGGTGACAACATTGTGTGTCACTGATGAGATCCAATAAGATCGGAAAAACCGTTTGGCACTATGTTAAAAGTTATGCAAGGTTTTGCATCTAATCATAACATAATTTGATTTAAATTTGTATATTTTTGGGCTATACGTAAAATTTTCTGAGTTGCACAGGCAACGATAGGGTTTGCTGCTAGTAGGCCTTAATTTTAAATATTCTAATACTTTGATTCTTGGGTCATGATCTACCCAACTGTTATTGGGAAAGCCTAGTAGCACTGACAATAAGTACTTGGATGTTGGAATCGTAATAATCTAGAGATTCTGTAACGTTCAAATATTAAACACTTTTAAAAACATAATACACTTTAATTTTGAATATTCTAATATTTCTTTCATTCTAGAATAATAATCTACCAAAGTATTATTGTCCCACTGTTAAAAAGAGCGTGGATGCTGGAATCGTAATAAGCAAGTTCAAATCATAGAGGTTCCCCTACGTCCAAATAATAATGATACAAAAAAAAACCCGGAGAAAAGTATGACTCACCTTATTTCATCTATGGATTGAACAGTGGCATTAGTATTTTCTTAAAGAACTCATTGAAACAAGATGCTTCATCTTTCTCGTCAAGAAATTACCAAAAACGTTGGTATATTGTTAAAAAACAATAACCCACAACCAAATGACTATTATTCATAATAAGTCTGTTCAATCGGTTAATAGCAACTATAACTCTTTCTATGTATAGCTGTATTGTTACTACTCCCCAATACAT
>JAYKTE010323105.1:0-11171 GCA_036873565.1 Xipholeptos notoides | reverse complement strand
ATTTTAAAAAACACTGAAATTTCGGGACGTTTTGCGGCCTAAATTTAGGAGCAAAATTTGCTAACTTTACACCCCCCCAAAATCCAAACGGTAAGGTTTAGGACCAAATAATTTGGCAAATCTTCCTAACTCATCACGAGGAACATTTGTGCCAAATTTCAAGTAATTCGGTGTCGGTGGGTGTAGATTTCAACTTTTTGCTGGTGTTTTGACATGGAATGACCCAGGGGAAATTGCCAATTTTTGGTCTATAGACTGGCCCAAGTCAAAGACACTTCCTCAAATTTACAATGTCACTTATTAATAACGCCATGCAATGCAATTTTGATTTAAAAATTTTATTTAAATTAACAATCTGATAAATGTTTTCTAAATTTAAATTAATATTGCTGGTTTGTGTTGTCATAGTATTTTTTTGGCCTAATTCTGATGTTGTTGATTTGATTTCTTCATGGCAAGATATTTCAAGATGAGAATATTTCTTTTTAAGCAAATAAGTCCTTGAAGTAGAAATAAAAAATATATATATATATATATGCACAAATACACAGGCACATGTGCAATGATTTTATTCTGAAAGAACTTGATTCTGTATATGATACTGCATTATGTCCCCTTTGATTAGAAACTTCTGTTTTCTTTTATTCAAAACCATTTAGGGGAGATCAACTTGGGAATGGGCAGTTGGAACTAATACACGAGTTCGAATCCCAGTTGCTCCATTTACATTCCCATTTGGATTAATACCTTTGGAAAAGATATGAATCCCCACATTCCCTCCAGTTATGGATCAAATAGTGTATACTATGCTATTTTAAAAAGACTGTGGGCACAAAAGAACATTTCTCAAAAATGATTGTTTTTAGCATTAAATTACCTAATAAGGTTGATATACCATAAAACAAACAAATAAAACCATTAGCTTATTGTTTAGTGGTAGATATTCCAACTTAAAAGGTAAATAAAAATCCAAATTATTGGCAGGAAAAATAAGTTTCTTTTTTTTAAAATATAAAATTACTATAATGACTAATATATTTCTTTTTTAATACAAGAATGTGTTGAGGAAATAATTAAAAACTTACTTTTGTTACAACACAACTTTTATTCATTTGACTTGCATGAATAATAAACAAATAATAAACAAATAATAAACAAATAATAAACAAATAATAAACAAATGAATACATTTTGCAATATTGTTCTGACAAAAGTTTGGTTCAATAAGCTTCATTGTGTTGCATATCTCTTTGTTTTGTTTTATGACATATCGACCTTTTAGGTCATTTAATCTTTTTTTGATAAACGTTCTATTTTTGTCCACACAGTTTCTTGAATAACACAGTATGCACTGTTTAACCCATAGCTGGAGGGAATGTGGGGATTTATACTTTTCCCAAGGGTAATAGTCGAATTATGAATGCAAATGGAATGACTAAGATTCAAACTCCCATATTAAGGTTCCAAAGTCCCAGTGTCCTTCTACTGCATATTTTTGTGTCTGTCTGTGTGTTGCTTGGTCCTCCTTTGTAACCTACATTAAACACTAGTTTTTTTATGCAATTCTAAGAAAGAAGAAAATCAAAAAGATGGAGGGAGGAGTAAATTCATATTGATGCATGCCAACCCAACATGCATTTATTAATAAGTTGGGTTAATCTATGAGTTTTTACTGATTGACTTACTGTTAGTTTGGATCGCACTATTAAATATTTGCAGAAATTGAAAATATATCGATGTATGAAAGGTGTTCCAAAAGTAATGCCTCTTATTTTTAACTTTTAACTCAAAATTTTGTGCGCCAGAATTTTTAATTCTGCATAGTCACCGCCATTCAATGCCCTTTTGCCAGCGATGAACAAGGCAGTCCATTTTTGCATCCAGAGCATGTTTGTCACTCACGTCCTGTTGCCACTCTGAAATCGACAAACCTATCTCCTGACTGTGCTGATATTATCTGCATCGGCTTTGTAATTACTTTTGGAACGACCCTCATAGTTGACCAATCCACTTGTGGCTCAAATTTATAAACTAAGAATGGATGTTGTTGTAACGGTCAATTTCTTTTTTTCTTTTGGTGATAAAGAAAGAAAGAGTTAACAAACAATAGAAAATTATAATTTCTACCATTTCTGACAGACTAGATCTACTAGTTAAAAGAACAACTTTTTCATTTTATTAGAATTTAACTTTTTGAATTTTTTTCTTTTCTTTTTCAACTAACTCTTTCATTTAAAGATGGATTAATATGTTTTTCCTTTTAAAAAAAAACCTAAACCATTTCTTCAATTGGTCTTACAACTTAGTTCAAAATTTGTTTTAATACACATCCAGCTTTAAAAAATAATCAACAAGAGTCGATATGCCCTTAATGAAATCAGATCTGAATTTCCATTACTGTTTTATAGCCAGGTTTTTCCCACATACTCTTCAGCAAAGTAGATGAGTTTTCTTACTAATCCTTAAAGTTTACGGATAATTTCTAATATGTCTATGAAGTTGGTATATTGATCTCTTTCCTCTGATCAGATCATTAAATAATAATTTGTTATACTCTCAAAGTTTTGCCACATAAGCATTTTCATAAACAAGAGAATCAGAAAGCTAGTTATAGCTATTTTACTGCAGCTTTTTATTGTGAAATGATATCAAATGTTAGTTTATTTTAATTTACCCCTACATGTCATTATTATATTGTTATATATATACACAAGAATATTATATTGATCCTTTTATGTTTTTCTTTACAATTTCAGATAACTGGTGAAGCGCTTATTCAAAGATCAGATGATAATGTTGCTGCTCTTCAGAAACGTTTGGAAGGCTACCATTCCCAGACAAAGCCATTGGTTGATTATTACATCAAAAAAAGAATCCATTGTCCTATAGATGCTTCACAACCTCCTAAAATTGTTTTTGCTTGTATCAGAGCAGCATTTGCTAAAGCAACTTCTGAGAAAACCATCTTCTGTACAAATTAAAGAAATAGGCGGAAACAAAGAAGTTACTTAGATTTTTTTTTTTTTTTCAATTCTTTAATGTCTTTCATGCTATCATTTTTTTTACTAATATGTAAATTTAGACGAATCCTTTCCAGTGCATTTACACAATAGTATAATCATTAATGTGGAGTTCCCATTTCTTTGTTGGGACTCAATGTTGTCATAAACTTTTATTAACTCCAATAGTTTTAATGTAATAATACATTCATTCATTTTTTAATCTAAAATTAATGTAGTTCACAGTTAAACAAGAAATATTTGTTTACTGTGGTTTTTATGCTAAAATTCCTGGCTTTATTTGTCAATCAGTAAACAACTTTTACTTGAATAGTAATTCATGTAAATACATTATTTATTTTATTTTTATATCACTGATGAAAACTAATGGAGACAGAGTTTATAACAATAGTAGTCCCCCATATAAAATTTAGTTTTCACCATTTTAATTGCAGTATTTTTCTGTAAAAGGATGTCAATTTCTTGGGTAAATCATTTCTTACTTTTTTGACAATTATATTGCTAAGCTTAATCAAAATGCAGCTAATTAGTGAGATAACTGAAAAACAAATTCCATCATCTATTATTCTTAATTCAGATTATGGTCTTTATTTATACGAGAACAAAATTTTGAACTATCTCCACTTTTAAGGTATTATTTTTTTTTTTTTTGAAGAAGTAATATCAAGGAACACTCTAATAATTTTGAATTAGATGAGGATAATAGTCTGGACAAAATTCCAGGATAATTAATTTTTTTTAAATAAATTACAGCAATATTAGAATATACTGATGTTATTAACAAAGGCCATGTTAACTATGTTGTAAGCCAGTTTTTTTTGTGGAGCTTTTTTATCTCCTAAAATTTGTTAATGCAGAGACACACAAAATATTTAAAAAAATATTTTACAGGCTTTTTAATTTGTTTTTAAATCAAGAATACCTTATTTGGCAGTCAGGGTCAGGGTTAGGGTTATAAATTCAGCTGTTTTAATTGAAGATATTTTCAAACAAATGCATAGTATTGATTTGAAGAAAACATTCACATGTCAAAGTGTTTTATCATTATCGGAAATTCTGACGTATTAATGCTATTTTAGGCAAAACAATTTGGCATTTGAATTCAAACACTTAATCTTTTTGTTCCATTGTTTATCGTGTACCCACACACTACGACTGACTGTCGATATATATCACTTTCTGGGTTCACACAATTTTCAATTCTAGATTTTCTACACAATCATTTTTAAAAATTGTTGTTGTGAGTTGTGCAATGTTAATAGTTTAGAAAGTTTTTAAAATGTCTCCTACAGATACACAATAAGACCCACATTCTGGCTCTTACATAAAACAAAGCTTGAATGTTAAATTAGTACAGACTTGTGTTTTAGCAAAGTCAATCCTTGGATTTTTAATAAAATAAAAAAAGAAAAAAAAAATAATGGGAGAAAAAAATGATTCTTTGATAATAAGATATATTACTAATGCTTCTAAGCAACTTCTTACAAGGAAAACTCTTTTAGTCAGAAAAAGCCTTCTTCATAAACATTAACTAAGCGATTTGATTCTATTAAAAAAATATTATTTTTGCTAAGTGGCTAAAGATTAAAGTTATACATTTTTCATTAATTCTACATTGAACAATCTATAATACTTAAAAACAAAGCCAAATTGAAATAGATGGATAACTGCATGGAATAAACCCTTAGAAAATTATTTTAAGGCATAAATTACATCAAAGTATAACTTGGCTTTGATATTAATTTTTATCGAGGAAAACAGTAAAAAAATATATATAAACCTTCTCTCAAAGTAGTTTTTTTAAATGTATAATTGATTATAAGACTATTTGAATAAATCTAGTTGATTAGAGATATTTTGTTAAAATGAGGTGTTTCATGAAATGTCACCAATTGTATGAAAGATTATTTATACAGAAATATGTTGCAAAAATTATTTTCAAGTATTAAATTAAATTCAAGTAAATGATTTTATAATTTTCCATGTGTGCTATTCAATACAAATACATTTAGTTAAAACCATGTGACTTTTTTGGCTTGCATGCCATATTTCATGCAAAGTTCTAACAGGTTAATTCACTTTATAGAAATTTTGTTTTTTAATGAAATTGTAAAAAATATATATTTTTTTAAGTATGGAGTAATTCAAATAAAATATCAATTAGTTAAAATTAAACATTACAAAAAGTTCCTTTCTCAAATTTCATTTTAGATGTTTGTTGGTTTTTTTTAAATCTTCATTAACTGAAAACTATTCGTTGTTGAAAAATTTACTAACAATTTTTGCTTCAAATTTAAATCTTTTTTCTGTGAGGAAAAACAAGAGTATCCATTTTTTTCTATTTAAAATGTAGAAGCAGAAACTAACCTAAATCCTGGAAGATAAAATTGGGAATAATTATTTTATACTTTTTATTCTTATTTAATTCTTGACTGCATTCACAGTTGAGAAATACTAGTCTGAAATAAGAGCCCTGAATAAAAATTTAAAAAAAAAACAACAAAGATTAACATTTTTAAGTTACCTCCTTAGATCATTAATTTTTTTTAGAAATCCTTCAAATATTTTTCATTTACATCAAACTGGCATGTCATGTGCAATGCCATGTGTAATTAGTTGATGATGTGTTGTATGTGATCGGCATATAGACCCAGCTCAACTATTGAACCCACATGAGTTCATTGGCAAGTTTCCTGGGAATATGAATTTCACAAGTGGTCCCCAGCCACATGTATATCCCAATTAAAAGAGGGCCTCTGTTTTCCTTCTTCTAGATGCCTGTCTTACCTCGGATTAAGGGTGCATTTACCCAGTGGTTTAACCGTGCCCCCAGACACTAACCTGGGTATTTCCACATCCCAGTGCAATTAGACTTAGAAATTAGTTGATGATAACCAGATTTGTAAGTAAGTGACCACTTCTTGACCTACAATTCTAAATGGTTTTAAATGTAACTCTAATTTAATGAAGTAGAATTGAAGGACCATTCAGTGAAAAAGTGTGGTTAAATTTTATTTTGATAATTGGAAGAAAAATATCAAAAGAAATATTCCTAATTGTGGAGATTTGACTTTAATCATGAGCCCACTACATAAAGAGGGGAGAGTGAGTCACTGTGGTGTAATTGATATGTTTAAAGATATGAAGTCCCAGTTGACCTGTTTGAATTCCAATCAGTCTATTACATCTACTTTTGGATTGATATCTTTAGGAAAGGTATAAATCTTTTTATTTACCCCTCAAGCCATGGAGTAAATAGATAATACTCTTCTAATAACTTGTTAAAACCAATTTGACAAAAATGGTTTTGGCATTGAGTTATTTTCATAGTCCTTTTAATAATTATTTCAAACTTGAGGCTTTGGATTGTGGTCAAAAGCCTACAGTAGTAAATTCTCTTATAAGACTATGAAAATCACTTTCTTTTTCTTGCCAAATTACAAAAGTTTAACTATCTTACAAAAGTAAGTCCTTCAATTACTTAGGATAGTAAGTAGCTTTTCGAAAATGCCTGATGATGCTCAATCAAGATAGGAACCATTTGACCAAAATTCTGGTTTGGTTTAGATTTCAGTTCCTTGGAAAGTAATTGTATGAAATTTTCAATGATCATGTTACTATACTTTAAAAACGTATTTTAAACTAAGAATGGGTTGATGAAAATTATTATTTTCCAATTGTATATAAAATGTGTATTATAAAATCAACTGTATAATTACTTGTTACCAAATACTACTTTATAATTACTTATTACCAAATACTACTTTATAATTACTCATTACCAAATACTACTTTATAATTACTCATTACCAAATACTACTTTATAGCTAGTGTTAGATTCATATCAGCCCGGATTTACATTCACTTTGATTTATGCTAAAACCTAGTTACGTCCCTTTATCTTTTCCAAGTTAATTATGAAAAATGCTGTTTTAACTTTTCAGCTTTCTTTTGTATTTATTCAGATATTTTCTTCTTCCCAGTTCACTCCAGAACATTCTAGGTTATAATTTACTTTACCAGGAACCCAAAAACTGCACACTAACAACAAAAAACATTAGTGACTATTTTTTAAATGCACGTAATCCATTGATAAACTTGTCAATTGATGTTGCTAAACACTAATCCCACACCTGTTTTTAACATGAGTTTGTATTGAAATTTGTCAACCATAGAAGAATGCAAGTAGATTCATTAAAATTGTAGAGATAAGAAATCTATTCATTCTTAACCTTCATTTGAAATCAATTGTTACATTCTATTCAGTGTCACAATAAAATGACTAAATACTAAAGTTTAATATTTATAAGTTAAGCTCTTCCCTACTAAAGTCCATGAATGTGTTAAAATGGAATAAAAAAAATGGTTGGTATCTCTCAATTTCAATTATTGCCTATTTACTCAATGTTTGGCTATTTCTTGTTCTGTTCTATTCAACTTGCAAAACTTGTAAGAATCATCTCAACATTAAAACTACATACAGCCAGTACCTAATGTATTCCATACATCACCAGATTTTCCTATTGAAACTTGATCTGATCAATCACTAATATAGACCTACAAAAATCACACTAGAATTTACCTTCCTTACATGTAATGAGGTTTGTATGGTCAGTTTCTGGTGAAAGTAACATTTAAAATTTGACCATTTCCACAAACCATAACCTGGAGTCCAATTCAATTTTGAGATGCTTTTGTCCATACTTTTTATGTTTAAGAATAAGTTGCTTGTTATGTAATTATCAAAACTGCAGAAAGGCAGGTCTTAAATTTAATTTTGTTAATGATCATAATCAACTTCTCTTCTTCACTATCATCTTATGATCTTCATTTTTATGGTTCAGCTTAATTTTTTATTTTCCAGACTGCTACATTTTTTTTCAATCTCATATCACTCCTAAATAAGAAACTAAAAAATATTACCAATTGTAAAATTAAGACCTGGTAAAGAGAAATACCGAATACAAAAAAACACATTCAGATAAATTCTAAAACAAAATAACACATTTTAAACCAACAAATATTTCTTCGTATTTGTTCAAGCCCACATAAAAAAATATCTAGGTATTACTTAACCTGAATTAAAAGAGACATTCTTTATGCTTTTTTCACTATTAATTTATAAAACGTTAGAATGATAAAAAGAAATGAACCCTTGGGTTAGGATTAGCAATTATTTCATTCAAGCCAAAGCAATCTAGTCACAATCCTATATTTGATTATAACATTCAGCTTATATATTCAGGTATCTAGTTGTATCCTACTAAAATAATGTTAGACTTTTCAGCCATATTTCAGATCAAATACTTATTTTCATTGGCTTCATTAATTATAATGATAATAAACCACCTCAACAGGTCTCTTAAGTGCTACAATTCAGTTTTTCTTAAAGAGGAGATCGATTGAGGAAGCAGATAAAAATGTTTATTTTACAAGCAGTTATAACTCCAAACTTCTTTATCTTTCAGATTTTTTTTTGGGTGGGGGTATTTAACCTTCAATTTGGAAGAAATTATTTTATGAATCTTTTTTAAAAATTGTATAAAATTTACATTTTGATTTTTTTTTTATAAAAGAAAATGGTACTATAATTACTCTCAAAAGCTTTTAAAACTGTCTAATATGGCTGAAGTTATAAAGCAAAAGAAACCTGAAGATATTTAACTGCAAAACTATTATGCTGTAAGTTCAGATATTCATGCTATCTTATCACAGCAATTTTTACAGTTTTAAGACCATATGTTATTGTTGTTTTTTTAAAGCTGATTTGAATTGTATAGACTCAATTCTAACAACAGTTAAAAAAAAGAAATTAAAAATAAATACCTTATAAAATATTCTATCTTTTTTCTGTTTTTATCAGATATTTTTTATTAATTGTGCATAATAGTACTGCCATTAATTTGTTTACACCCTTACAAATGGAGTGTTTCACTTTATAAATTAAAACTTATGTAACAGTATCCATATCTAAAATTGGAGTGGACATACTTTTTATCATTTAAATAAAATATATATGAAGTAATGAATTAGACAAATACAGAAAGAAAATAAACTAAAGATATATTAATCTGAACATATTTTGTTAATTTATTAAACTTCATCAAAACGTTAAATAAATTTGTGAAACCAGTCTGAATTAATACATCTTTAGTTTTTTATTTTCTAAAATTTTCTTATTTATTAGCTCATTCTGTCAAAATATATACTTTTAATATAAACTTAAAATGTATATATTATAATGAAATTTTGATTGAAGCAGATTACATGGTTCACTGCCATAAAATCCTTTTTTAAGTTTAAATGGCAATACTATTGCATAAAAGTATCTTTGTGTGTGTTTGTTTTAAAATTCTAATTTCTAATTATCCTTGTTGATTATTAGGTTTTGAAAAACTCCAATGCTATGGTTTTGCTATTTTCTTTTGATAAAGTTGTGTGACCCGTTTATAATTCAAATGCTATTAAGCTTTTGAGGCATCCTTACAAGCATCTTTTCTCCAACATTAGATTGTTTTAATATACAGAACATCTTAATGGCATATAATCTTAGACATTTAGCTAGCTTTTCCAAGCACGGGCTAAGTGTGATAATGCTTGACAAATAATAACTATTTTTGCTATAGCAATAGAAGAAATTGTAAATAGGTTTCTTTGTTTATTGACATAATCCTTTTGTAGAAGATTTATTACTGGACTTTTTGCTTTGTCAGAATTATTGGAAAGTAATTGTCCTTGACAGAATTTTTGTAGTAACAAACAAAATTAGTCGAGTAAGATAATGCAAGACTTACAAAATGTTTGTAAGTCTCAGCAGTCTTTGCAAGGCTACTATTCCATAAGATCGGTTTTTGTACACTTATGCCAACTTTGATCAATTTATACTCACCAAGTTTTGAATTTTGAAATTAAAAATCATCATCATATTTCTTGTAAATTCATGATTTGAATGAAGTTTGAAGTATATAATTCTTAAATATTGATTTTATTATAAAATTTAGACTCATATTTAGTCGAAAGACATTTCTTTATCATCATTTTCATCAGTTTTTTTCAGTATGCGAAACTTAATTACTCGAGCTAGATAATAATGCCAGACTTATTAGTCGAGAATTGTAGTGGAACTATGTAACCATAGAGACGTTTTGTTTTTCTATTTCGAAATTGATCTGCAAAAGTCACATGACATCCTGGACCATTTTTGACCATCCCTTCCATCAGTGGCTCCAAACATTTATAAAATGTTGCTGAGACCTTGCTCTTGAGGGACGTACCCACAGACACTAAAATCAAAAAGATCCAAATCTGGTGATTAGGAAGATCATTCTTCTTTGGAACATTTGCTGATAACCACTCCTGCATCTTTTTAGCCCCATGTGAGGGGGCAGAATCTTGTTGAAATGTCCAAGGATATTTTTTGAAGAGTTCTTTTGTCCAGGGCAACCATGAACCAACAAGGATGCAATTTCGGTAATTCTCTTGGTTAAGTTCTTGTTCGACAAAAGCCAGAGGACTTCTCCCAGATTTGGTAAAGGCGGCCGGCCCATCACTGATATCCCTTGGGCCCAAGATTAGGAAGCTTGCTTGCCTCCCTCAAAGGCAGGAAAGGAGAATTCTGGCTCTGGCAACTTTACTTCACTTAAAACGAAAATCAATCTAATCAAAGCCCTTATTCACTGTGCTCTTAGGATTTGCTCTTCTTCGAAGTTAGAGGCTGAATTGTAGAAGCTTTTGAATATTTTCCTTAATAATGACTACCCCCGTTATATTGTTAAAAAAACGAATTTGGACATGGGTGAAACCTGGGTAGAGAACATTGAATTGAATATGTATATCTATAGATAGTAGATAAGTGTAGATATGTAATATAATGAGGGGTACGTGGACGTAACAACCAAAGAACTACTATGGTCTCGTGGGGAAGAGGAAGAAAGGGTATATAAGAAAGAGAGGGGACCCTTTAGCTCTCTTCTCCCAGCTGGCCAGAACAGGCACACGACACGGCTGTCAAAACAACCATGGGTTCACAGCTGACACGTGGCAAGGACTGCACTGATTGTGGTTGTGCGTGTGTGGTCGTAGAAGAGACACATGATTTTCCAGTTAAATAAAACTATATATATTTTTCTTACTTATCCTGGTTGTTGGTGT
>JAYKTE010322994.1:0-11172 GCA_036873565.1 Xipholeptos notoides | reverse complement strand
ATAGGCAGAGAGATGAATAGATAGATATATAGATAAAGAGAGAGGGGGAGAGAGAGAGAGAGACAGGCAGACACAAAAACAGGCAAAAATACAGATAAATGTATATAGATAGATAAAATATAATGGATTACCTCAGTATTTTCATCGTTTCTGTTCAATGATCAATTATTTATATTTCAAACCGATTTCTGCAAGTCTTTTGTGAAAGTCTTACAAGTGTTTGTATCAGCTTGAACCAATCTATTACCAAAGAACTCCAGGTGATCGAAATCAACAATAAGTATTTCTTGAATAGAATTATAAACCGCCAGCCAAATTATTGTGTATTTTCCATAGTTTCTTTAAAAATACTTTTGAAGAGATTATTTTTCTATTATTGTTTTGCTTTTTTTATTACACAATCTAACTAGATTAAATCTTAGCATTCAGAATACAATCTACAGTTTGTTTTCACGTTGATTTCTTTCCTGGTTTTGTTTTACAGCGAATCAATCTTTTCAGGCCATTTAATACCGACAACAATCATTTTTGGTTAACGTTATTTTTTGTCCACATTTAGATTTTTTTAATGATACAATATGCACTATTTAACGCATAGCTGGAGGGAATATGGGGATATAAAGACAGACTAGAAGTATAGGCCCAGCCTTTCCTGGACCTATACCGGCCAGGTAAGGTAGTTAAGGAGACATTATACAGGTTAACAGGACCGCACTATGGGGTTATTAAAAAGCGGTAAACACTCTCCGATTTTTACTATTAATGAAAAGATTAAATAATTATTTTTAGATTTTTGTTTTTGAAACAGTTATCAGAAAAGATAAATATTTTAATGGATTCTTAACATTTTATATGCTATTGAAATAATTTTATAAATAGATTGTTTTCACTTTAACATTTTCCAGTTAAGTTAGAGAAGATACGATCCCGTTTAAGATCTAATTTAATTTCGTCTTTACCCACCCACCAAAAACAAATTGAAGTGAAGATTTCTTTGATTTATAAAAACGTAGTGATATTTTTAAAAATACATATAAATATTTTTATTTAACCATTGCCCAGAATAATCTCGGAAGTTGCTGAGAAGACTTCTTGGTCTGCTGTTTTACCAATTAACTAGACTCAACATTTTAATGAAATTTAAAGTAAAGCAAATCGTTCTATTTTGTGTAATTTTATATTTACTGTACAATTATTTTTCGGACTACTGTCCTCATGCTTGTTATTGTTATCTTCACAACGTTTCGGTCGATGAACCCTTCGGCTGTATTCAGGTGATCTAACTCGGGAACCACCTTCTCGTAATTCGGAGTTTGAACTTAACCCTTTATTCAAACCACAGGATTAGCCTGCCCTCTTTCTGTTAATCATGACCGGCTAGTGTTGAATCCTTGGAATCTTGGTGATTACTTCCTTTGGGTTGGATTGAAACCTTCACCCTCAGTTGATGCTCATTTCAAACGGCAGATACTCAACACCTTTATACATTGCGGCCACGAGTTATATTTCATGTTTAAATAATATGTTCATATCCAATATAGCATTTACTTTTTTTTTTCCTTTATGAGTATTGATTAAATGCAAATATGTGCGAGGTAAAATTTCAATCACTTGCACTATTTACCTAATAGCTGCGCTCTAACTTTGCCACGAATGGCAAATGTAGCTGACAATATCCTAATTCTATTTAGCATCACTTAAACTCGTAGACCCCCAACTAAGAACATATTAGATCCACTTATGTCACACAGTCGGATTAGACTTCGTTTCCTATAGACTACTTACCAATGTTTACATCTACTGGGTCGGCTGCCAGATTAACACCGTTTCTTTTCTAGCTGTCGTATTCAGTGCAGCTTATTTGGTTGCAATCTATAGAAATAAACTTTCATTTTTTTCAAAGAACATATATCTGGCTCAATAGTTAATCGATAGAATACATTAGGGCCCAAAAAAAATAAAAGGTCAATTCATTTATGTGTCTATTTATTAATCAATCAACCAATGCATTAAAACCTTCCAATGCATTCAGTAATCTGCGAGGTTGGAGTAGTGGAAAAAGCTTTGTCTCTGGAATCATATTACACGGGTTCAAGTCCCAGAGAAAGCTGTTGCATTCACTTTCAGTAAACTCTGGAGAATAACTCATCTAGGTGAAGGGCAACACTGATTACAAAAGTCCAGGGATATAATGAGTACATAAAATGGCTTTGTGCCTAACTTGGGCAAAAACAGGAAAAAAAACTAAAAAAATAAGTAAAAACCGGACGCACTGTGATTGGCTCAAAATATTTGTTCAGTGCACCCTTATTGGCCGCCAGGATCTTGCTTGGTAGCTTAAGGCATATATTGGCGAGAGTGTTGTGGCGCCGTCGGCTTGTACTCCCAAGTATGTACATTAGTTGATTTTAACCCATGTGTCATTCTCAATTCGACCATGATTTTTATTCTTCATGGCAGAGGAGACTTTTAGGAATACAGTGGGATACTTAACTCGTTTTTGGCCGCGGTGGCGCTGGTAGGATTGTTACTCTCAAAGCCTCATATATATACTAAGAAGTATTCATCGGTTTTGCCCGGGTTCCATGACTTGTTACTTAGGGGGTTAAGGAAGCCTATTATTCCTCCCACTGACCGCCCAGGCAAGCTGTACAACACTGAATTTCTGAATTTTATATCGAGAAATATTGTCCGGCTTTGCTCGGGCGCTAAAAAAAATCAAATTAATTATTTTACTTTCATTTTCAATGAAACTCTTTTCGTAAAAAAGTTGTAATGGTTTAAAAAATTGTAGAAATATTTCTAAATTTAAAACAATTTAAGTTCCAAGCCAGCTTTTTATTTGAACGCTAAATACTTTTGTGAAATACTGTTTGTTGGCTTCTGTTGATAACAACGATATGGTAATTTATTAAAATTGAATAGAGTATAAATCGATGTTTTTCCGACTAAAAAACGTTTAAACATGTTGTCCCAGCTCTGAATTCCCTTTATATCAAATTCCAAACTATAGACAAAGAATTGGCTGAGGATTTGGTAAGTAAAAAAATCACCTGCACACACGCATTTTTTATTTTATAAATATATAGATTTCGTACATTTAGGCAGAATGTCATTATTCAGACAAGTTATATTAAAAAGAATTTCAATTTAATAAGAGAACAAGAAAAAATCGAATTAAAAATATTGAAAAGGAAAATTTAAATTATTTTTAATGAAGCTTGTCTGAATAAATATATAGATATAATTTGCGTACTCATCTTAAGAACAGAAATGACTTAAATAAACAGTGTTTATATAATGGCCAACCCTAGATTTCGCCAAAAGGTAATGGGGAATTTATCATGTCACTCACGATTTTATTGAAAATAGTGTTGCGATATTTTTGCTATAATGGCAGGTAGGGTATGATTTCAAAGATTGAACCTACACGTTAAATATGCAGGGAGATAGAAAATCAAACAATCACAGGGCAGAAAGGATAAAATGACTTTATTTAAACTTACCCAGGGAACTGACCAATTAGTACTTGCTAAAACTCAGTACTAAGACGATCTATCTACAACCAATTGGATTATTATTATAACTAGGCTCTGCTGCTACTGCTACAAATTGACCTTTTACTGGAAGATAATTTCATCATTGCTGCTGCCATACAATTTGAATTTTTACCAGATTATTATCATTATTGCTGCCATAAAATTAGATCTGTTACTGGATTATTATAACTATTGTTGTTGCTGCTGTTGCCATACAATGCAATTGGACCTTTAACTGGATCATTATTATTATTAATGCTGCCATATAATTTGAACTATTAATGGATTATTGTTGTTGTTATTATCATAATTATTATTATGATTATTTTTATTATCATTACTGCTGCCATAGATTTGGATCTGTTACTGGATTATTATTAAATTACTTATTACTAGGGATCAAGTCATAGCAAATAAAATGGCTCACAAAACAAGAAATATAAATACAAAAAAAATGAATGGAATCGAAATTATTAAATATTTGATTAAAACAATAGGGCTAATTAGTAAATTAAGCACAAATATTTGGGAAATACAACAAAAGAATTCATTAATCCACAAAAAACATTAAATTAGTTAGACAGAAAAAAGGAAATAATTAAAAAGTAATTATTCCAAAATATTTAAGCTGCAGACATACCAGAATAATTACTATTTAATTAAAGCATTCATATTTGAATGACCATAAAAACCCGTACATCTATTTTCCGCACTGTTGTCTTCATCCTTATCTTTGTTACTTTCACAAATTTCTGAGTTGAGTATCTGGATTTCTAAGTGAGCATGAAGATTTCAGTCCCACCGTAAGGCAGTAGTTACTAACATTCCAAGATTCAAATACTCTACCCGGTCATGATCAACAGAACGAGAGCAGGCTACACTCGTGGCTTGTATAAAGGTTTAAGTTAAATACATCTTAACTACAACAACAACAAAAACATATCAGATAAAAATACAAAAAAAAATGAATGTAACTGACAAAAATGTCAACTACTGAGGATGATCAAGGAAGACCAAATATCTTTGGAAAAAAGCTTGGAAATTATATTAAGACACTCGACCCAGCGACTAAGTTAAAAATTGAATCAAAAATATTAAAAAGGAAAATTAAAATTATTTTTAATGAAATATGTCTAAATGAATAAATATATTCTAAACGAACGGACACATTAACAATAGATACACACAAGTAACATTGCCAGACAAACTACACACACACACACAAACAACACACAAATTTACACATAGCACCATGCACATCTTCAAACTCACACAAACGCAGATAACCACACTCTTTCTTACAAGCACGCACGTAATATATTTCCAGGATTTATATTTGTTATACAGGACTTTCCGACCCCTGCATAATTACTCTTGCTCATTATAAATATTAGTCCGTTATACATGAATGTATAAACTGCATTTATTACTAGCAGATTTACCCGACGTTGCCAGGGGCTGGATTAAACAGCTACATCTATCAGCATATATGATTTAAAATTTTATCAAATTATTTAAACTTTTTAAAAATTATCTATTTTTTTCAGATATTACTTAAAATTTTATTAGAAAATAAAATTTATTTGAATGTTCGGCTAAAAACTTGTGAAATCCTAAGTGTTAGCGTTAGTTAAACACGATAATATTCAATAATCAAAATTGAAAAAGAATATGTCTAAATCGATATTTGTCTTACAAGAAACCGTTTAAAATATTTGCACAAGTTCTGAATATTCTCTATGTAAAATTCCAAGACTGTAGACAAATAATTGTTGGAGGACTTTGATAGGGAAAAATTACCCTTTCATACGTATTTTTCACTTTTATAGATATATAATTCTGTTTACACTATTCCTTCTTTCAGTTGATTGAAATTATTGTTATACTTTCACCCAGTTGTGTTCATTTCTTTATATATCATTGGTCCACAACATGCATCTATCCATTTATTCTGATACGTTGAGGCCCCTTAATCATCTATTTTTGCGCTGATCCCATATCGCTTAATAAATCTGCACAAGTTGTTATCATTTAATTAACCAAAAGGACAATTAAATTGCAATTCGTCATTTCTATCAAAGCGAGTTCCATTTGTATGCAGCTCAAAGATTTATTAACGATATTGGAACGGAGAACAGAATGAAAAAAAAACATATATTAATCGGCTTTGATAATTATCCTTAATGATTAACTTAAACGCACAAACGCAATCTGTATCCATAACTTTATTGCATTTAAATGCGAAATAATCATACAATTACGCACACCCTGTTCTCTTGCATATCTGATTGAATATATATCAAACAGGTCTTGCATCATCTTTGGTATTTTCTTTTTGTTCATTTTTTCTGAGCAATCAAAGGGTTCCATGGCCATAATAAGGAGTTGGAATATCTCATTTTCTATCAGTATACATTAATTACTCGACACGAAAGCTTTATAAACCTGTGAACACATCGCAGCGCCCAGTGTGCATTTGCTGCACTTCTGCAGTCCTTACCTGCAGGTTATTCTCTGGCCGTGATCGTCAGCGCTGCATCTGTCACATGTGCCCGCAGTGCTGAAATAAATGGCACGGAGAGTAGAAGAACAAAGGACCATGTTTTCTTTTTAAAAGAACTTCATATACGTTCAACAAATATATGGAGGAATGGTGAGACATGACAACACGTGGTGACTCTAAGCAAAACCGCCGGGCCCACTCGGGGGGGGGGGGGGCATCAGGCCCCAGGGCTCAGGCACTGATCTGATCGCCACCGAATCTCGAATCCAACTGACTAACTTATTGTTAAAAAACCTCTTTTTCATTTTCTTTACCCAGAATTCCTTTTCTTTCCGTCCATCCCTTTTTGTTTCTTCTTCTTCTTCTTTTTCTTCCTCTTCTCAATGTTCAGCCTCTACTTCCACTTTTGTGACATAGGCTTGAACTCCAAACCCATGAGTCACACATTTTTAAGCTAACGGTTTTTTTTCGGTGAAATACTCTATTCTATAAAATAACTATAGTTCTAAATTACTAAAATAAAATAGTCACTATGTTACTATTTTACAAACCTAAAATACACCTATGAGTCAAAACAAATAAGGCACTGCTTTCGTATGGATTTTCACCTATCACTAGTTGTCCTGTCTGTATGTTGCCACTTCTAGAAGGAAGTCTCCTCTTTTTGGGTTCAAATCAGTTTACCTGTAGTTTATAGAGTTATTCGTTGTCTCAGATAATTCTAAGACACCCAGTCAACATCCAAGAATAGATATATAATTTCCTACTTTTTACAGTAGGGCAAGTCAACTGGCCCAGTGGATAAGCAGCCGGAATTTGGAATCGTAGAACGTGAATTCGAATCCAAGTCGTCCGGTTGCGTTCATATTCGTACTCATAATACTCCTGGAAAAGATATGAAACCCCACATTCCCTCCAATTATGGGTTAAATAGTGCGTATTGTGTGATTCAAAAACTAAGTGTGGGCAAAAAACAATGTTTACCAAAAACGATTGTTCTCAGCATTAAAAAACCTAAACAGGTTGACATACCATGAAACATAAACAGACAAACAATTTTTTTAGAGTTGGGGAGATATTATTACAAGACATTATATATTATAAAAACAAATGATAAAATGTTGATTTAAACCAATTGGAGAGTTTTTTTCATTTAGTTTCATTGTGGCCTTTGCATAGTTGAAGATAATTTATAATTTTTTAAGGTCACATATATGGAAATAATTTTACAGTTTGATATATTTATTAACACTGATATTTTTAAATGTCTTTTTCTTTAATTCTTGCGCATTTAAGTGCTGATGAAAAATATATATTATAATAATTTATGGTTCTTAATATCTTCAGGATGGATCATAAAATTAGATAGAATACATTCAGGAATAGACTCTGCATAAATTACATTCGATATTTTTTACCTTGTGTTAGTAATTTACAGTTACAAGAAAGAAATAAAAATATTGCACTCAAAGGATAATAGAAGATCCTCGATTGTTCAATTAGGTTTCATTTTTGGTCCTTATGTGGACAGACCATTCTGATGGCTAGTCTGAGGTAGTTCTGATTGAAGGGGGCATAAGTGCAGAATTTCGAAATCTATCTATAAATTAACTAGCATTTTTTAAAGATACATGTGCGTTAGCAGCAATCATGATTAAGTGTTATAAATTCTTAATTGTCATAATTATATATATATATATATATATATACTTAGGTTAGGTGTTTCTCTACCCGGGTTTCACCATCAGGATCATCAGAAGAACACCTTATACTCAGCCGTAGTCCAACTACTAAGAGTTACTTCATTTATATATATATATATATACATATATATATATATATATATATATATATGAAGTTTGATACTATCTGCACTTTCAGAGCGGGTGTAGGAAAAACGTTGCATTTGCCGTATAGCAAAGTAGAGTACTCAATATTTGTAAATTTATAAGTTTGAAAATAGAGCGAAACGTTTACCATAAATGATTATGCTAGGCATTAAATAACCTAAGAAGATTGATATGCAGTAAAACACAAACAAACAATTACCTCAAATAGAAAAATCTAGAACAATGGGGACCTTTAGGGATTCTGCCTATTAGTTGAAAAGAACAAAGGTTAATTGCACAATCAATGAATTAATAAAAAGGTTATCTACCAAATATAAACAAACAATTATTTAATAAATCAATGATGAACTTAAATGTTAGATGTAAAAAGTGATCAAATATATTTCTGTATAAAAGCTGAAAGTTCCACTCAACATACAAGGCCTGTCTTAAAAGTATCCCACCTTAGGCCAGAAAAAATACTTCCCATACCTGACGGGGATTGTGACCTAACCCCCTTCAAAGAAGACTCCTAATGCATGCACACACTTAGCCTACCGATTCTTCAACTGCTGGAAACACCTCTGAAAGTGTTCTTTTCGAATGGTGTTACATGCATCGCATCTTCTCCAAACATCCGCTGAATCTTACGAATTGTTTCGCTTTGAGAATCACCAGAGAAGAGATAATGCAGAACGCGACGGTGGACCTGAACACCTTTTCAAAAGATTTGCAGAGGTGTTCCCAGCGGTGGGCTAAGTATGTGCAAGCACAAGGGGCCTACTTTTAAGGTAATCAAGTTCCAAACCCCGTCAGGTATGTAAAACATTTTTTTCTGGTGTGAGGTCGGATACTTTTTAGACAGACTTTGCTGTATGTAATTACATGGCATAAATAATAGTAATTCTTGTCGTGGATATTGGTCACAGATATATCATTATCTTATTATGCGTCGAGAAGATTCCCATTGGCTTCATGATGGTGCCATATTGTCTCGAATAAAATGAACAAGGAGAAGATATTTCATCTTGTTTTTAAACCTATGTTCTTCCTATATAAATAGTATTTATTTCGATCGGATAGATGGAAGAAATGCGCGAGGTTACTTATTATTTATGTATAATATATTAAATAAACTTTTCTTTCCAGACTAACTCTCTGACTTTTGAATCGTACTACGAGAGTTCAAACTTCCATCGTTCCGTTAAGTTCGTACTCGGGCTAAAACCCTTGCAAAAGGTATGAATCCCCAAATTGCCTGCAGTCATGGTTTCGGGTAGTCAACTTGGCCCAGTGGATAGGCAGTAGGACCTCGGAATAGTAGTACACAAGTCTCTCCGTTTTTATTCATATTTGAGTTAATAGCCTTTAGAGAGGTATGAATCATCACATTAAATAATGCATGTTGTGTTATACAAAAAAACAAAGTGTGGACCAAAAAATAACGCTTACCAAAAATGATTGTTCTCGGTATCATATAGACCTAAAAATGGTTGATATGCCGTAAAACATAAACACACCAACAAATTTTTCTTTCCAGATTAACACTATGGTTTTGGAATTGAATAACGAGAGTTACCTTCACACTTGGGCTAAAACCCATGCAAAAGGTATGAATCCCAAATGCCCCCAGTCATGGTTTAATTGAAGAACTCGTCTAGTTCAAACCGATTTCATTGTAATAAAATGTGCTCGATAAAAATGATCGTTACCGGTATTAAATGACATTAAATTTTATATGCCGAAAAACAAACGAAAAAAAAGTTATTTCTTGCTTAAGATATTTATGCTATATGTGCTCAATTCTCATCCTATATAAATACTCTCTTTTTGTAAATTTTATCATAACATATCATTTACTAATATTTTCTGATTTGATATTTTGTAGTTATTTACCAAAAAGATGTCTCTAAAGTTTTCTCTTTCTTTAAACTAAATCGTAGATAATCATGAAAAATAAATTTAGCATCAATATATTCATGTTAGTGATTTCTACATATAAGATTTTTGGTACTAAAGATAGTAGTTTAACAAACAACATCCAGACTAATAGAAGAATATAGAATCCAAGTTTCTTATTACAGTAGTAACTATTCTAGTAGGTATACTTTAAAATTCAATAAATTATTCAGAAGTCTCTTTTTTATAGTCTATTCTTAATAGTTTCTAAATTAAACGGTAAAATTACAGACGAATAGAAGAAGATAGAAACCAAGTTTCTAACTAGTTATTCTTTAAAATTCAACAAATGATTTTTTGTTTAGAAATATTATCTTTTGTTCCTTGTTTCCCTTTTATTTTTAGTTTCGAAACAACTTAAATTTAGCAATTTGCGTTAAAGTTTGAAGTGAACACTGGATTATTCACTATACAAAATCTCCCCCTCTCTCTCTCTCTATATATATATATATGTATATATATATATATATATATATATGCATATATCTTTATTTAATTTTCTTAATATTTTAAGCTATGTACACGTGATCCAAGCAGACATTGGTAATGTATGATATTTTTAGATTAAAATCACTTATGCCTGACAAAATAGGATTTGGTATTCAAATCACCAAACGCCAAGTTCATCTTTTTGCTGAGATATCGACTTTGATTAGAAAATGGAATCATAAAATGCAGTAACAGCACAAAACTAAAGAAGAAGCAATCTTTCAAATGATATAAGAAATCCAACAACAGTAAAGTAACAGCAACGACAAGTAGGGTTAAGTCATGTTGGAGACACCGGTTCCCGCTAACTCATCGAAGTTAAGCAACGTAGAACCTGTTCAATACTAAGGTGGATTACCACTTAGGAATCTCAGTTATAGGGTCAAGTCACGTTGGAGACACCGACTCTCACCAGATCAGTGAAGATAAGCAGCGTTTTAAGCAACTTACTAAGATGGGTCAAGTCACGTTGGAAACACTAGTTCCCGCTGGATCACTTTAACCAACATACTGCCTGTTCAGTACTAAGATGAGTCAAGTCACGTTGGAGACACCGGTTCCTGCCGGATCAAAGATGTTTGATAACGTAGGGCCTGTTAAGTCCTAAGTATAAGAGGAAGTTGGACTTCGGAATAGTAGTACGTGAGTTCGAATCACAGTCGTTCCGTTTCTGTTGATTTTTCGGCTAATACCCTTGGGAAACGTATGCATAATCATGTTTCCTCCAGCTATGGGTTAAATAGTGCATATTGTGTCATGCCAAAAAAACTAAGTGATCATAAAAATAACGTTTACTTAAAATAATTGTACTCCGCAGTAAATGACCTAAAAAGGTTGATATGCCAGAAAAACA